>CAEGAG010240340.1:0-26388 GCA_903067065.1 Brachyrhaphis terrabensis | reverse complement strand
TCCTTCCTTCCTTCCTTCCTTCCTTCCTTCCTTCCTCCCTCCCTCCCTCCCTCCCTCCCTCCCTCCCTCCCTCCCTCTGGGGTAGAAATGCTAAAGAGCCAAGAGGTGTGTAGGGGTGTGTGTGTGTGCCATCTTTGACAGCCTCCAACCCTAGTGAAGGAGGAAGAACAAGGAGAAAAAGAGGGGAAAAAAGAGCAGGAGCGAGGGGGAAAAAAAAGGGAGAAAATAAAGCATAGGCTCAGTTGGAGAGCCGAGTGGGATTTCAGAGAGCATTTTTAAGACTTGAGAAAGCAGGAGTTTACTCGCCAAAAACTTTACTTTAACACTCTCCCTCTGTGCTGCTGCTGCGCCCTGTACCCCCTCTCTTAGCTCCTCTGAGACTTTTGAAACCCCGTCGAGTTTGATCTCGGTTTTTAATTCTGAACTTCTCTCAACGTAGGTGAAGGGTGCATTTAAGGGGCTACAAGCCGTGTGTACGCGTTCCAGATTCTCTCTGTCAACTATGTTTCTGCTTTAACTGGCCAAGAAGCTCAGATGAGCTCTGCTTATGTACCCGAAAGTTTTGACGAAGAGGTGGTCTAGTCAAGTTTAGTGATTTTAGTCGCGAGTTCACGTTTCTCTCCAGGTGATGTGACTTGCGTGTGCGAGTTGCTTGCAAAAGTTTTCAAACCGTTTCACATTTTGTCATGTTACAACCACAAGGTTGTAACATATGTTGGGAGATCATAAGAGACATCGACACATAACAGTGCCTATAAGCTCTAGCACTGTTCTGATTGGGTAAAACCAGTTGGGTGGTAGAATGCAAATATATCTTGTCACTGAGAGAAGCTGTGTACAGTTGGTGTCCTTTTGGATCTGCTGTGAAATGCTATAATTCATAAGAGGTCTTCCAAGGACTAAAAAGTTTTATATCACTCTGACGGAAAGTCTCCAGAAGTGCACTTTTGAGAAGAGCTCATTCTCTCAGGCTCCACCTCATACTTCAATCTTTCTTTTTTTTATGTTCCTAAAATGGAAGGAACGAAAGACAAAATGCACTTTCTATCAATCTTCTCCGTTTTGATCCTTCCACTCTTTCATTAGAAATGTCTGATCCATCTAAACAGAATCAAAAGTCAGCTCATAAAAGAAGTTTGGCCCTAAAATGATTCGAATTCAGCCAAAACCAAAGCTAATAACTCAGTCCAAGTATGATGCCTCCAAAATTGGCTGAGACACAGTCCTCCTAGTCCAAAACCCAGATGCATTAAAACTCTGTGTACTTTTATGACTAAAACATTGTACGCACAAGGAGAACGGTTCATTTCCCTATTTGTTTCACCAGATTTATGAAAATGTTTATAGATTTATCAATGAATCTGAATCGCCGTCCTTTGATGGTGAACAGGCAACATTGAAAGCAACAGCGACATAAACCTTTGTTCACCACAGTAAATCAATCACGTTGAATTGCAACAAAAAAAAGGCATCATTTGAAAAAACCGAAAGGACATTATTAATTAAAAAAATGTGTTTTCATGTGTTTGCAAGGGAATTTCTTTTTCTGCTACAAGGAGCCATCTGCTGTTAGATGTTTCACACGGACCACTAAAATGAAATCTTCACAACAACAGAAGACAAAGTCAAAATTTCTTTATTTGAGGTCTAAGTTGTTGCCTTGTGGTGACTGTGCATTCTTAAAACATCTTGAATTAATTTATCTAAAATGAAGGTCTTAAAATTTCTTAAGTTCATTAAAGAGGATGCTAGTTGACCTTAAATACGTTACTTACAGGTCTTAAATTTTGTTTTGGCTGTTTAATCTCATACCTCCTATGAAGGATTTTTCTCACTTGCCTTCTGTACCAGGCATATGTTTGAGTCGTCCACAGAGATCTTCACTCACTGCGTTCTGAGACCCGAGGTGGTTAAGGCTACCGCTAACAAGCTTCTAATACTTGGTTGCTAGAGCCAAGTGCCATGTGAGAAGCACAAATCTGCCGCCAAGAGCCACAAAAATGTCAGTTTCGGTCCCCTGCATTTTCTTCGTACATTTCTGTTGTGATCGAGGACTTAAATTTTACTCATAACGGTCTTATTAGGGCATTTAAAAGTCTTAAATTAGATTTTATTTCAAGTGTACTGAAATATTTTTACTAGAAACTAGACCAAAAATACCTAAGATTTTGTTTTTGCAGTGTTAAGATCTGCAACAGCCCCTGCAGCAGAAAACGAGTCATATCAGGTTAAAACTTCTTGTTCTAAAATTATCTTTTTCATGCTATAGTTCTGTTCTACAATATATTTTTCAGTTTTGAAAATGACAAATGCAAATATGTTGTGCAATAGCTAACGTTGCACGCAAGATTTTATGAGATGTTGGAATGGGGAAAAATGTACTGTAATGATATAATGTTAAAATATAAAGGAACTATCAGCTCCGTTTTACTTCTTCTTCTGCACAGTTCCAACATAATTTAAGTGTTGAAAGTCTTATTGTTTGATCTGTTAGATCCTGGGAACAAAAACCTGCCTCCATGCCACCTTGCACGGCTACTAAGATGGAAACTAAGTGGCAGGACTACGTCTTACATAACTGCAGACCAAGCAGCTCTAATGAGCGCAATCTAACTACTGCTGGAGCTGGTCGTTATGGAGGCGTGTGAGGTGGTGTAGGGCTTTGTTGTTGTGGTTGTAAGTCTTTGTTGCATCCAGCTCTTAGTGTTATTTGCAAGGGATTTATTTCGATTATTGTCACTGTGGATCTAGTCCCAGCAGGGCCTCCTGACAAGAGGTTCTTAATATCGACATGAAAAACCCTGTGAAATGTTGATCTTAATTATTAGGATCATGTTTTGTTACATTAAACTTTAAGCCCTATTCTTACACTTTTAAGTGAAAGATAACTAGATAAACAGCTCTCAAAATGATGATTTTATTGACGAAGGCTAAATGCTAAAAGGCTAGCTGACCAACTAGGTCCTATGTGGAAGTCTTTAAGGGGCTGTGTTATGTAAAATAAAACTTTTTTTAAGCTTTACATCATGCTATGTTATTCCCTCATCAAAACCATACCTGGAGTGTTGCCTTGATTCATTCATGCATGTTTGAGAAATCCATGGCAACCATTCAGCTGTGCAAAACGCCTGCGTGGACCTAGCTCCGCCTTCGAGGACGGAGTTTCTCCTCAACTCTCCAGTTTCCAGGCTTCTGCCTCACAGAGCAGCCCCCCCCTGTCACTCCTCCATTCAGCTCCTTCAGACTAGCCAGCAGCAATTAGCAAACACCTGGTGGAACTGCACATCTGCTGAGCTCATTATAGAAGCAATTTCTCAATGCAACACTGGTAAAAAGGTTGTTAAAGGGTGATGACTTCTTCAGAAAGAGCAGGAGTTTCTTAAAGAGACAAAAGTCCAATTTCAAGGCATTAAATTACAAAGTAAAATTAATTTCACTTCATTTGTCATATACTGCATTTTTATAGCTGAAGGTAAAACAATTTATTGATTGTGCCATAAAATGGCACAATCAATATTCCTGGACAATGCATAATGTTGCCCTTGAAATCATGAATTAACTTCGATTAGTTACCTTCTTGGTAAAATTGCAGTAGCTACTCACAGATGAGACACCTTTTAAGTTCAGACTTAAATTTGAATGAGATGCTGTGACATGAGCTGAAAAATACTGGTGATGCTTTCTAACCTTACAACCTAACTGACCTATTATCAAAAAAAAAAGAAAAAACAGGCAGAAGAAATCTGTTAGGGAGCAAACACTATTTCACAACACTAGCATATACAGTCAACATGAATATATGGGCAGAGAGATGTTTTTAAAGTAAACTGTGGAACTTGAAGTATGCGGTGCTGAAATGAACTGATAGAGAATCGTCAACAAACTGTATGTGTGAGGGTTAGTCATTCATCCATGCCGAAAGTGCAAATTAGTCATGAGTAAGAGAAGTGACAATTGGAAAGAGCTGCCAAGAGGAGAGAAAGTGAAAGAAAGTGAGGCCGAGACGGCACTTACACTGGCGTGAGTAGACAACTCAGTGTGAAGTCTGTTTTTAATGAGGAATCTTTGTTCAAGAACTTAAACACAAAAGAAAAGCCCGTCATTATGGTCAGACCGCTACCTTCAGCCGTCTGTAAAAGATGAACACAACGGTAAACAATGTCCAGAGCTGCTGCTCTTCTGTCCTGGCCATATTTCATTTTCCTGTTTGTGAAAAAGCAGCACATCTGCAAAGACAATAAGGATCAATTTTAAATTCGGCTGCTAATGGATTAGGCTTCAAAGAAATCTCACAAACGGCATGGAGAAATAAACATCCCAATTATAGATTTACTGGTTCAAAATGCCTTTCTGTTTTATTGAGTTGTGAATAGAAAAACCCTAATGCTCCCATAAATCACAGCTCTGTTTGATTTCCGCCGCTGAAGCATTGACTTTCAGCCATGAACCCATTAAACCACCCACCTGAAGCTACCAGAACTGGCAGTTCAGAGGGAGAGGAAGGCTGCAGTCTGGCCATCTTCACCCCTGAATTATGCAATATGCAGCAAAAATTGTTATATATTTTTTCTCTGACAAGTGGTGTTACTTAGATTTATACTATAGGTGTTGTCCAGAGATTTTGTTTTCAGAGAATTTAATGACATCACCAAGTATTTCAAAAGTTTTTGTAAGCACAATAATGAGTAAATCGGATTTTGTGAAAGCATGGTCAATATATAAAGCAAATGGCTAAAAGTGAAAGCCTATAAAAACTGCTATTTCATGGAAATAATAAGCAGTCCTTTTCAAACATTCTTCTCCAAATATCTACATGTCAAAATATCTACAGGTCAAAATGACCGCACAGTGTGTCTCTAGGTGTCCACCTGAGACACACCTGAAACTATATCTTCTTAATGGTAATATCAGAGCAGTTTCTTAGTCTGAACTCCCAGACTGAGCTGTGTCCTCTGAAGCCGTGGTTTAGTCATTCTCTGGAAGAACCATCAAACCTTCTCCAGTTACCTGAGCGGCCCGGTTTCTCAGCATGACCCGGTTACTTGGGTGCACATTAATGTGCGGAGTGAGTCTGCTTGATCAGGCTGACGGCCGCCTGGGCGTATGTGGCCAACAGACGACTGGCTGCCTATACGGCAACCACAGAGATTCAGAGCTAACCCACAGACTCCGCTGCAGCACAGCTCAAACCAGAAGGAGGAAGCATTTGTACCGTGGCTTCATGCATGTGTGGATTTATGTGTGTTTCTACAAGACTGAATGAGAAATATTTGTGTTTTGACTTTTGATGGAATCATTTATTAGTTTGTATAAGGAATGTAAAGTTGGGTTGAGTGGCTTTAATGCTGGTCCTTCATTTGCTTGATTTGATACAAACCTTTAACGTTTTGACTCTAATCCACTCAAATCCAATTTTATAGATGGTGAATTCATGTGAATATTGTAAGAACTGTTCTCTGGCTTCACAAGTAAGGAAACAAAGGAAAGTAAGGATAAAACCATACCTTCCATTGTTCTATATATTCTTCTATCGACATCCCAGCGTCCAGTTTCTGAGCCCAGTGGGCTTTACAAGGTTTTTTTCTGTGATTCCTGGAACTGACGGTCTGATGGGACACTTCCATAGCTTCCCTGTTGTCGGACCATAACATCTGCCGTTAAGCGTTGCGCTAAATATAGATATGCACTTAGGTTGCTCTATGTTGGCTTTTTTTTCTGTTATCAAGCGTTTATGATTTTATATTATTACTCCAATAATTTACACATAAAAACACTTGACAGCGTATATATTTTACCCATAATGATTGGTTTTTATCCCTAGCAACCATCATATTGTTTGTACTTTCGGAGTGCTCACCAACCACTGGGTGTTTGTCCCCACAGACTGCAAATTTGTCACTGATTTTCAATCAATTATTGGAGCAGAGAGAACAATTAGTTTGGATAAACACAGCGTTTAATTAGTGCAGCAGAAAACAGCTTGTCTCCATTAGGACGGATGGGAACTCTGAGCTCTCTGTCACTGTCATCTGTAGCTGATCATCCGGCATAGCTGCTTGGTTAGATGATTGGTCTAATTGATTGCTCTGGTTGTTTGGATGTGTGGAGTGGTTGACTGCTTGGTTTGTTGTGCTTTTTACATCACATAAATTACTGCTTTCTGGGTTGTTAATTAGTTTGTCTTCTGACTGGTTGTGTCTTTTTTCTTCTGTTTTTTTTGGTTGTTAACGTTTTTAATGGATTGTTTGAATTACATTTTGCATAAAGGATGAGTTGAGATATTTAAAGCAGCCAATTTATTGCTTTACTCCCAAAATTGAAGTGTAAAGGATTTGTTCGGCTTTGGGAAATGTCAGTTAGTCATATTTTTTGAGGGCTGATTTGGTATTTGTTTGGAAGACTTGATTTATTGATAGATTTCTATATGGTTGGACGATTTTTTGTAGTAACTTCTTAAATGGCGGTTTATTTGTTTTCACTGTCTTTATCTTCATATATGGATAAAACTTTGTTGATAGACCAGACCTCGACTTTGAAGTTCGGGTTGCTCAGTCCAGGTCATCCAGAAAGTACTAGATGGAGCTCCTTGCTGAGTTGAGAATGAAGGTATAGTTCAAGATGAAACAGTTAATAGGTTACTGGGTAGCTAACGCCCTTATCATCTTCATTTAGTATAAATCCAGATTATGGGACCTGAACGGTCGAAACTAGTGAAAGAAAACTAGTCGAGGACCAAGTCTCAAAATGACTCCAATCTCAAAAACATGTCAGTGGACAACGCAAACACTACTTTATGAACATTTAACCCCCCCCCATGTGATTGGCATTGGTCAGTTATTCACACAGATGGTGCAAATTGTTTACCCTTTAAAGTGGAGATTGGAGGTTTTGCGCCTTCGATGACTCCTTTATGAAACATGGGCTGAGAAATCAACATGTAAGGCTTTTTTTTGCAATTAAAAAAAAAAGTAATAACCACTTGTTGCACTGCTTTACTTTCACATCATTTAGCCTCTTTAGAAGTGTTTCATTCTGAGTCTGTGTTTCACACAGGAAGATTACAGGTGACGCACTTCCTCCAACTTTCCTTCATAGGCGGAAACATTAGGTTCTTTGTAAATAACTGCCCATTACAAACATGGCAACTGTTTAAACATATACATAGGACACTATTTGCTTATGTAAATATGAACCCAACTAATTTGGATTTATATGAAATGAAAATGCCAAGAGACTTATATACATCTCTGGAAAAAAATTAAGAGACCACTTAAAATGATCAGTTTCTCTGATTTCACTTTTTATAGGTATATATTTGAGTAAATTGAACATTGCTCTTTTATTCTATGAACTACTGACAACATGTCTCCAAAATTTACTATTTATTTGTAGAAAATGAGAAATGGTCAAAATAATGAAAAAAATGCAGCGCTTTCAGACCACAAATAATGCAAAGAGAAAAAAAAGTTAATATTCATCTAGAAACAACAATACTAATGTTTTAATTCAGGAAGAGTTCAGAAAAAAATATTTGGTGGAATAACTATAAGGTTTTTAATGGGGTTCAGTCCATTGAAAACCCATTAGAGCTGTATAGTTTAGGTATGGACTGTTTCTAACTTATTAAATCCTGAACTGTCCCTTTAAAAGCTTCCAACAGAAAAAACAGGAATCACCATCAAAAATCTTAAAAAAAACAAAAAAAAAAAAACAACTACCATACCTTTTCCTCTAGCCTGAAATGGGCTTTAACAGTTTTTAAGTCTTTCCTGCAGATTTTTCCTACTTACCTGCTTGAGTTTGTTTTTTTATATATATTTTAGCTATTTTTGGCTTCTGTAGGCTCAGGTGGCTCTGACACAAACCAGACCCGACCGCCGGCCTTATCTCTGCACCAGCACACATCCACAAATACTGCTCCGTTGCAGCAGACAGTGTCAAATCAACTGACTGTCATATCAGCCCACCTCAAATTGCAATTATTCCCAATAATTCACACAGCTCTCTCGTCACTCTTCCCTTCTTTCAAAATCTCGCTTCAGCTCTGTTTTCCTCCGCTGCCGTCTCTGTATCTTTGTTTCAATCCGTCTGTCAAGTCATCGGGACGCTAATCAGTGTTTTTCCCATGACAGATCTGTGGAGTCTGAAGAAGAAAAAAAGAGAAACGAGAGAGCTGTCTCATTATAGATAAAAAGGGAGATATAAATATCTCTGGGGTTGAGGAGTCATGATATGTTCATTGATCTCAGTGCTCATCCACTGCTTTTTTCTCTCACAGTTAAATGTCATCAAGCTAATTGGTGAACACAGATCTAATTTGTCTTGTTCTTGGTTCTTTTGTGACCTCCTGGATGAGTTCTCAATTCCCTCTTGGAGTATTTTTGGTAGTCTGACCACGATAGAAAGTTTCTCACTGTTCCACATGTTCTCCATTTGTGAATACTTGAGTCTCAAAGCGTTGGAAAAGCCCAACTTAGTTGCTTTAGCAGCGAAGACACAGGAAAACTCCGAACATTTAGTCAGGACAAAATGAAACAAAGGCATAATTTAAGATTTTGATTTCAGGAATTATTTTTATGAAATGATGAAAACAGCATTGGAAGAGATATTTTGCACAATTTTCAAATCAAAGCCTCATCCACGTAGATTTTGCTGAAACATTGAGAGGCTCTTTGATATTCTTCATCCTTATAGTTGAATTTTTGTCATTTTTTTTCTCCAATTGATTGAACACTAGTCATTCTACTTTTAATTGAATCAAGACATTTTTGAAAAATTTGCGTTTCTTTAGAGGAAAAGAAACACACAACTGGATGTCATCTGCATAACACTGATAGAAGATATTGAAAAACATGATTATAAGAGACCAAGCGAGAGCAGACAGAGCAGAAACAACTATGAGCCCTAAACGGAACCTTGTGGAACCCCAAAAAACGCGATCGGACAACAACAGGGTTTGTTTAGACAAACCCAACATTAAGTCCTAAATGGGACAAACAGTATTGTGTATACAAGGTTTTACTGAAAAATGTTCCAAACTCTTCTTTGAAATCTGGACCTGGTTTCAAGGAAGAGGAAACATGTGGTATGCACCTTGAGAAAATATTTGCAGCCCTCAAACATCAGCGTATTTTGTGAGGTCTTAACCACCAACTTCTGTACATTTTATTCCCATTGTCTGTGACAGACAAACACAAAGTAGCTCATAATTATAAAATGAAAGTGAAGCAAAATCAAGTTTTCATGGTTAAGTTGTAAAACAATGTTCCAAGCTTTGACTATCTCACAGAGCCTTGCTCAATCCAGCTTCTAGAGCTAAATACTAACAAACTGGGTCAACCTTGTGTTTTATGTTTCCTTACCTGTGTCTAAGTGTAATTGCTCCGCTTCACTTGGGAGAAACCGTGACCCGTGTCGCCCCGGTTGCAACTCCGACGTGACATTAAACTTTCCACACATCGGTATACATGTACATAAGTATATAGCACACTCTTCCTTCAGCGCCGCGCACAAATCACTGTGACATTTACAGCTTTTGCAGCCATTAGAGCTTAATGTTCCACTGTTGCCCGTGCAGATGGCAGCCTCTAGAATCAGATCACGGCGATGTTTTTCTTTTCTTTCTTTTTTTTGAAAGTGCTGAGCTTTCTCTTCGTTTTAAACACCACACCTGAGCAGAGTTCAGTTGAAGAGCGGAAAGGGATCAACTCCCATGATCCCAGATCTTACCGGATTTAAGGGCGATTAGAAGATCACGAGAAACAGATGTTAGCTATTAGACTGACAAAAAAACGTAACGAGTTATTCCGTTAGTATTTGATGACGACATTAGTCTTGTGATGTTGCTGGAACATATGTTCTTTACTTTTATTTTTTTTCTTAGATGATTGATTGGAAGTTACTGTAACGCTAGTCATTATGTAATGATTTAAGTAAACGATTTAGCTTGATGTAACGATTTAACGAAGTGCTGTATAATTTAAAGCTTTTCTAACACTGTACTCCACTTTGTCCTGAATATTTAGTGTTTGGCTGCTTTTTGAAAAAAAGCAGGCTGAATGTGACAAAAATACACCATACTACACCACCAACATATTTCTTTGGGTTTATTTCAAACAGGATAGACACAGAAAAAATAAAGGAAGAAGGGTGAGGAAAAGTTTTAAGGAAAGGAGGTGGGAGTAGAGAGAAGCATAGAGAGAACACGTCAACAACCTTAAAGTCTTCGTTGAAACCTGCAGAAAGAGGGGAAAAAAAACAGACAAACCTCAACAACAAAAACATATGCCTATGTAATAACAATTATAAGATCATTGGAAAGTACTCGGTACATGGTAATAAAAAAAAAGGGTAGAAGTAGTCAGTGTTCTGGTTCCCTGACCTCGTTAATTTGAGCCATTAAATGGAGCACAGGTTTCAACGTGTTGCTCGTAACAAATGACCCAAATGCAACTTTGCCTAATATCTGACTCTTTTGGACATTGTCAGCCTTGCAAATGGAAGTTCAGTTTTAAATGTGTTTGTCCCACAGATATAAGTTAATATATAATGAAGGACACCAGCCTGTTTGGTGGCAGGAGGTTAACATACTATTGCATAAGTGCTATTTTTTCCCCCTTTTTTTTCTGAAAGTAGCGCTTGGTTGCAGCTGAAAATGTGGTCATTAGGTGCCAGGGATGTACAGTAAGTAAACCAAATATTTATCAGAAATGAGATTACATTACCAGAAGTGAAATTTGCTCTTACCACTTTCAGGTTACACATGGTAGCTTGGCTTCATTATAGCGTAAAAATAGTCTTGTATTGCGTAACGTTGGTCATTACATTCAGTTCAAATGGTCAAGAGGAGCACAGCTTAAGTGAAAACAAACAAATGCTTTATTAGTAAAGCACCAACCAATGGACCTGTAAAATTGGTCAGTCATTAGATAACCATTTGTTTTTCTTCCTTAACTTAATAAACAAACTGCATCTTGTCTGGTACTTTTTTTGTTGAAACTCACTACAAACTGCTGTCAGTGAGGCGTCTGCGGCACTTTTTTGTCTTTTACGGTGATTGCAGTAAAGCAATGTTAACACAGATTAGTTTGCGTTTTAAGCTCATCACTGTTACGCCGATGTTTGAGACTTTTACTTTGAAATCAGAAGGGAAGTAGTTCTTGAGTAAACCTGCTGGCATTGAGAGTCAGCCTGGTTGAAGAGTGACACTTTATTATGGGGAACTGCTAGTGTGACAGCAATTTGGGTCTTGATGAACAAAATCTAGTTCATATGCAGGCAATGTACAAAAATGGCAACTGGCTAACTTTTAGCCAATCACAGAGCTAAAGTTCCTACTGGTGCTAAAGACCAAGGATAGGGCTTTAGCTAACATTTGCTAATACTTCACACCACCTCGAAAAACAATCACTCTTGCCTATTTTCATAGTTCAAACACCAAACTTACTTTAATATAATGTCTTACTGTAACCGCAGAAGCTAATCTCAATGGTCTTCTTTATCTCCACTCTTTGAGTTACAGCCAATCAGCGCCAAGAAATTTAAATTATGGTCCTGGATTGGCTGCTTTGCGAATGACAGTCAATAGCTTGTTAGGTTTTTCAGGATCCCAATATGCATTTTCTTTCGACTACTTTAGATGTTCTTTACAAAGAGAAAAAAAATATATCCATAAATAGGAACCTTTTCTGTAAATAATTTGGAGTTTCCACAAAGAAATCCATGAACAGGTGAAAGTCCGCTGTATTATCTGTTGTCTTTTCTCTTGAGCTGGTTATGAAGGAAGTTGAAATGAGCTCCAAGTCAAATGGGGGAATTTAAAGCCTTATGAATACTAGCATTACAACTGATTCAGTTAAGGTCTTTCTAAATAGGTAGAACCCAAAGAAAACTCTCAGCATCTTGCATGGCAAGACGTGCTGCGGATGAAACCCAGACTCTATATTACTCAGATCCCACACAGAGACGAAGGGTACGTAAACTCAAAACAGTCTTGAGCCTCTTTCTCCATCGCGCATATTGCATTCCAGGGCTCCCACACGTTCATAAATGTGACAATATCATTTTCTGGGTGAAAAATGCACACGCTCGGCTCAGAGGGCGCCCGTCATCCCACGCGCAGAACGAGCGAGGAAGATGTGCTCTTTGCTCTTGATTAATATTTTCTTTTCGTCATCATTTCCCGCATTTCCACCCACCGGTCGGTGTGTGAGATCTGGTCTTTATTAGTCTGTTCTATACTCTAGTAGACCACTGCATAGTCTCACCTTGTAGTCAAGCACACTCAGGGGAGGTCTCTCTCTGCTCTGTTGCTTGGGTGTATGTGCATAATTGTGTGTGTGTGTGTGTGTGTGTGTGTGATTTTGCAATGACTTCATACAATTCACAGATGTAGACAGAGAGGGAAACCCTGTCTGGTCCCTGGAGAAGTGCGTGCGTGTGTGTGTGTTTGCCACTGATGCGAAATGAGATTGAACTGTCTTCAGTATGTAATCCTGTGCAGATGCGGATAACGTAGTTGCTTTTAGCTTCTTGCGCTGCATTTATATTTCCTAAATTCTTCTAGATTGTTCAGTGCCAGATGAAGAGCGGTTTTGAAAAGCGTGTGCGCGGTGCTTCCTGTAGCGTATGTGCAGGATCACAGACACTACCCACAGACACACACACGCACACACACCCCAGGTGCCAGTAAGGGAGAGCTTCGGTGCTCGTGGTTTCGGTGTCCCTCGTTAACTTGCTCTGTACAGGATTTCCTACAAGATGTGGCTTTAAAACCATTTCCAGACTCGTCTGTCTCCTTCTTTCCCCCCCCCCCTCTCCCTTTAGTTTTTTTTTTTTTTGGAAAGAGAGCGAGACTCTCTGCGATGGAGAGAAAGAAGCAGAAGTCTGCTTCTGATTTAAAGTGCTCTCTGGCCGTCCTCTGCTGGGTCCTAACTCCCTTCTGTGTCGAGGCACTCTGCCAAGCTCCTCTTTAAGAAAAACCCAAATGAAATTCATAAATAACGCTGTGTGCCTGCGGCTCGCAGGGGAACCCTGGTTGTTTGGCTTTATCCTTCTGATTTGCTTGTGTGCAATAAACAAAAGTGACTTTCGAGACGCCTTTTTTGTTGTTGTTTTGTTTGGTTGTGCAAGAATAATATATCTAAATGGTAAAATCGTTGATGTGGTACAGCTTCTTCCATTATCGTCTTTATGCTAACATCCAGTTTTATGATGATATTCTCACATTGAGTTGAAAATCATTCAGTGCTCTGGATAAGTGCAGGAAAATGTGTATGATGGTAAAAGCACTTTGTATTTCCAGACTGTCTTGAATCCATCTGTCCTTCCTTCCTTCCTTACTTCCTAGTTTGGTCCTTCGTTCTTTCTTCCAATTTCTTCCTTTTTTTAAATTTATTAAATAGATCAAAATTGACACCATGCACTTTTTAAGTTTTAGCATGCATGAACCAACTGTATCTTGTATTATACTTTTTGTTGAAACTTATTAAATATCTTTCGGACATGTTTTGAAGCATTACTGTTGCAATAACTTTCATTCAGTTTGATTTAAAACTGCCACCGCCATACCTGTGACATTCAAATCAGGTCAACTCAAATCAGTTTGTGTCCTAAGCTTGACACTCTGCTGCAGCAGTGTTTGAGACTTTTACTTTGAAGCCTCAAACACTGTTGGCTTTGAGGCTTTGAGGGTCAACTTTACTGAAGAGAGACACTCAGCCATGGGGAACTGCCGGCCTGGCAGCACCTTTGGTCCTGATAAACAAAATCTTCCTGATCTGTGGACACCGTCAGAAAATAATGACTGGCTAACTTTTTAGCCACTGCAACGTTAAAGTTGCTACTGGTGGTGCTATTAGCTAAATCCTGCCAACACTTCAGTCCACCTTCCTTTTCTTCCTGGATTCTACTTGTCTAATTCTGAAATTGTCATAATTCCAAAAATTAGAGGAAATTCTCCCATTTAGTGTTTTTGTCGAGGCAAAGGTTTTCCTAAATATAAAAATGTATTTGAAACAATCTATATATGATGAAATGTAGTCCAGTCTTTTAACTTTTGGCCAGTTGCTTCATGCTCATTGGTTAGAAATCTGTCACACACAGCTATGCACCAATGAGCACATTGTTTAGCAACTTCGGTTTAAGTGACTTGCCGAATAGCAGGAGAGGAAGCTAGAATTGAACCCAGAACGTTTTGATTGCACAACAGTCAACAATTGAACTCAAGAACAACTTCCTTTCATACTTCGAAATAAATGTAACAAACATGAATACAACAGGATGCCATGGATAATAACTTTAATTAATTCTAATTCCATGTTCATATATTGTTGCGAAACATGCTGAACAAAGAAGGAAGAAGGAATGAAGAAGTTTCAAAGACATTATGTTTAGACATGTCTGTTGAAGGCACTACACCATTCCTGCCTCAGAATGATACAGAGCTGTTTGATTAACTCCCCCCCCCCACACCTAAGATCCTCATTTGACCCCAACATTGGTATTTACAACATAGAATTTATAACACATTGTGCTTGACTCAGTTGCTGAGCAGATTAACTTGTTGCTTTGTGACCAGAGTGTTAACCGATCCTAGGAATTGTGCCTGGCTGGGAGAGGGTGTTTGGACTCTCTCTCTATATATATATGCATGTTCTGTTAGTCATTTTAGCAAATGAAAAAAAAATCTGCATTTGCAAAAACTCTGGTGTAGGATTTTTCTCCCTGCAGGGAAATTGTCTACAACTGTGCAGTCTAGGACTGTCTACTAGATGGTCTGGAAGTCAGACAGACGATTTTGCGACCTTTCATCTAAATTGGTTGCCTCTGACTTCCTCCTGCAGTCCAAAATCATTCCTGTTAGATTAAATGGTCTCCAAGTTGTCCTGTGACGGACTGGCGATCCGTTCAGGGTGTACCCTGCCTCACTTCCAGTAACTGCTGGAGATGAGCACCAGCCTCTCCAGCGACCCGGCAAGGATAAACAGGGATAGTCGTTTGACTGGATGGATCTTTTTCTAGTTCCTAGAAACATCACCTTATGTGCAAAGAGCTCTCATTGCTAACACAACAATGCTTCAAAGCTTCATTGAATATTTGCATAAACCGCCATGTTGTTTTTATAACTAGACGTCTGCTTCAGGCTTTGTCATCAGCTTCAGCCTCTAGGACCAACTACTGTTTAATTATGCCATAAAAACCCCCCAAGAATTACGCTGTAAGCAATATATTGTTAATTGGCAGTGAACAGTTACTAGACAATACTAGGTATCCTAGGGTGCATTCACACCGCCCCTGTTTAGTCCACTTTATTTGAACCCTAGTTTGTTAGCCTAGAAAGTCTGGTTTGTTTTGGAGTTTTGGTGTAATTGAACTCTGTTATGGACCAAAAAAGCGAACTCTGATCTGCCTAAAAACCTAGGTCTCGGCTTGGTTGACATGTACTCTAATGTGGTTCAAAGGATTAGGCCAAGTGCACCAGAGTCCACTCCAAAAGCACGAAGTGGACTATAGCGCAGGGTAAATACAACCAAAGCAAACGTGTGAGTCTGGTGCTGGCAGGAGAAATGGCTTGAGGTTTTTTGCCAAAGGCAAAAGAGAAATTCTATAACTCCTAAAACATAGCGGCATTCCATTTTTGTTGACATTTTGTGAAGAATGCCACAAATGTCACCAAAAGTGTCGTCTTCAGAGCTTTTTGTGTTGTTTTCCTGAGTGGTTCTTGGTGCAGCGCCACCAGAGGCGAGGAGGTGATCAGGTTTTTCCACACTGTGAAAGTGAGGTTCTCTTTCACAGTGCAGTGTGAAAGTGAACCTCACCAGCTGAAAACTAAACAAATGTTGCAATTTTGGCCCCCAATCAAACCGAGTTTACCAAACTATCAAGAATGACAACATCCTTAAGCTAAAACGAATGTTCATTGTGACTATTTGCAACTTCATGGGTGCTTTTTTTATTGTTGCCTCATCCTTCATTTATGCACTGTAAAATTGATAAAGTGCTTAAGTGCAAAAATATTTTATCTGCTATGCAACAGTTTTCCTGGACATGATTCATGTATTGATTTTGTAAATGACTCTTGGTTTGTACTGCACTATCGTTCTGAGTATTGACTAGTAATGTCGGCCACCTTTCTAGCCGAGATAACCGAGGTGTTAGGTTGATACTAATTAGATTGTTTCTTTTTAAATTTGGACTCCAGGATTGGAATTGTATGATCAGATAAACAAGGTAAACAGCTAACAAAATGTTCTTTTCACAAAAGTTATTGCTATTCTGCAGGCTATATCTAAACGGAGGCTCCTAGTGCTGGATTCAATTTTGATAAAACCCCCAAATCTAATTGTCTGCTCATATTCAACAGCTGAATACCATGATCCATTGTGTTTTTACAAATATATTTATAGCAATTATTTTGAATTCTTGATACTGCATGTTATCTGGGTGTAATGCTTTTGTTAGAGGCTTTTAATTCTGAGGTTCTCATGGGATCCTCGTTGAGAGTAAGCCACAGTTGGATGAGCCAATTTCTCTAGACTTCAATTACTCCTAATAATCCTTTTTAATGGAGGCAGAAGAACTGCAATTGTAATCATAAATTCCCTTCCCACCAATTTTATCTCCCCGCATACAGTCCGGGTAATCACTAATCGGAAACTCACATATTCCCATATGAGTGATCCCTTGGCAGAAATTGGTCTAATGGCAGTCCGTAATAGATATCCATTTTAGCATTCTGAAAGAAAAGTAAGCTCATGACTAAATACATCCTGATCTGTGGAGCAGCTGGGGAAACAGACTATTTTCAGATAAAAGGTAAAATAACATTGTTAAAGTACCATGGGTTTGTTGGGACCACATCTAATACTAAGAAGAAATGTATTTTACAGACGATAACAGTAAGGACCTTATCACTTATTTATGTTTTTAATTAGATTTTATTTTATATATTTATTTCTTTAGTATTATTTTTCATGTCAGTGTTAATGTCATGAGGCCTTCTGACTCCATGACACTTTCAATTTGACTCATTAGGATTTAATTAAGAACCAGCCTTGTTCTTTGTCATTTCTGTCTAGCAAAATTATTAATCTATAAATCAATAGTCAGGTCTATATAAAGATATAATCCATGTTTATATCTCATATTCGTATGGCATTAACAGGATCTGGAACTTTTGTTTTTTCCACTGAAAGCTCTGGTTTGCACAGTAAATGCCACGTGGGTGAAATTTTATGGATGATACTCTGATGACCCATTCTCCTGAAGGCAGCACAGAGCTGCAGCACAAGAAACTCCCAGAAACACTGAAGAGAAGAAGAGTTATGATTGATATGGTTGCAGTTCTATCCATGTTTTAATGTTGCACAGCACAGTTCTTTGCAAATAGATCAAAGTTTAAACTGGTATTGCTGTACATCTTTTATCTTGTCATTTTGTGAAAGATTTAACAACTAACATCATAAAATGGCACAGAACAAGAATACTTTTTTCCTCTCTGATTGGCTGCGGTTAGACCTACCGATTTTAAATTGAATGTCCATTCATTGCATTTTTCTTAGACACCTGTAAAAATAATTTCTATTCACATGGCTTTTTTGTTCTCTGGGAAATTATTTTAGATGACAAATACAGAAACAAACATAAAAATCAAAACATCAACAATAGTGATAGTAATATTAATAATAAAATAATATTCAGTGCAAAGAAGCCTACAATTTTTTTGATAGGGGGCGGTGAGGGACCTGGATAATAGACAGGGGGTTGCTGGCCCAAAAAGGTTGAGAAACACTGGGCTAGGGAAATGTCAGCTCCAGTTTTGTGAAAGACTCCTTCAACATGTCCCTTCCAAAACCTATTGCATTCCTGTCAGGGGAGAATGCCACTTTTGGAAACGTCTGTTGACCTGTGGTGGGGGTGATTGTTGAAGAACAATGTTTTGTTGGCAAAACATCTTTCACATATGATGTGAGATCTACATAAATGCCAGGATGGCTTTTTGTTTGTAGGATTTCTGCTAAAATGACTGACAGTAGTCATGAGTTGATTTAACGATCAAGCAGATTGGTATTGCTGAGTCAACATCTCGGGTTGAGCTGACCTCAGTCGGAGATTAAGAAAAGGTTCCCACTCGTGTTTTGCTCATCGAGGATTTGACACTGCTTATGTACTACTCTTCCAAACACCTTAAGCACACTCTGAAGTGTGATATCAGCACGCTCCCATTTTATCTCCACTGTTCTCCCACTCGCAGTGCTCTAGAAATTTCTTCAAACTTCCTTGCCAGGCAGCAAAAATCCCTCTGATACGTCGCAGTTTACACCTGTTCTCTGACTCCTCATCTTAAACCATCTGCTGCGTTCACCGTGCAGTGACAGCTGAAAAGTGCATTGTGGACTTTCATGTGCAATACGCCTGCGTTTTTCACCCAGTGATTGGCAGATCCTCTATCAGGGTTTTGACGCGCAGAAAATAGGCTCTGATCTTGTGTATTTCAATTTTCGGAACATTAAACTCTCTTCCTCTCATCGCCTCCATTTTCGTCGTTCCCACTCTTCTCTGGTTTGCTACCATCCCATGCAAGCTGAGGTTGCTATGGTGATGAGAAGGGAGCTCCATCCAATGTTTTCCTGTCTTCAGTGTTTCTCTTCTGTCTTTTGTTTCTGACTGATTGTGTTCCAGTACAGAGGAGGTGGCCATTGTTTTGCCCTGCACTGTCTACCTGCTGTGTTTGTGCATCGTCTCTTTCTATGAGTGAGCATTAATGTGGTCAGTTTTGGGATGGACAGATATAGGTTATATTGTAATACTTCCATCACTCTCATATTCTCATATTTTTTCAGGTCAGTCACTTACAGTGTTTTTGAAAAAGAATTCACCTTTTGGCTTCTTTATCACGTTGCAGCCTTAAACTCTAAGGTATTTAATCAGGATTTTATGTGATGCATAGAAACATGGTATTGTGTAATTCAGCGCCCTTGAGTCAACACTTTCAACACTCTCTTTTTTAGAGACTATTTTTAAAATAATTTTGTCTAAAGACTGAAAGGTTTGCACATTTTTCTCTGCAGAACAGCTCAAGCTCAGACAGATTGGATGGAGAAAGTCGGTGAGGTCATACTGTAGCTCATATTCTCTGTCGAATTTCAGTCTGGACTTTGACTTGGCCAACACTCATTGATCTGAACCATCCTGGTCTCCAGAGGGGTTTCTGCCCTGTATTCAGCTCAATCCATAAAATAAAGTTGCCACTTTCGGGGAAAGTCAAACACTTTGCATGTATGCCCAAAACGTTACAGTTTGGTCTCATCCGACTAGGGCAGCAAAATGGAATGCAAATATATTTCCTCAATTTTGCACTGTGCCATACGCATATTGTAAAGAACTGCCTGAACTACATATAATAAGTCATAGTTCAACCTCTTAGGCCTTTAATGAACAACCAGATTAAGAGCTGCATTCAATTACACACAAATGGACTCTGTGTACTCATAACATGAAATTTGAGGAATTTCGTTGACTTATATTTTGTGGAATCAAAATAAAGATGTTTGAGTATAAAAATATTCCCCACACAAAATACATTGTATTGGTTGTAGGGAGACAAAATGAGGAAAAGCTTTGCTAATCTGCTGATCGCAGAGCTAGTTGTTCTTTTAGCGCTTTTGCTTGCGTTGAAATCATTTAGCGTACTTAGCTTTCCCTAAACTTTTTTTGTGGATAAATTCTAAAGTGCTAATTTACTTGGCTGTTCTGTAAACTTTCCATTGAATAAAGTTCGACTTCTGTTTTTGTTAAGAACTCTTCAGGTAGCCAGACGTTTATAGTCATGCTCTAATTTTGAATTGGTTGACGACTGTTTCCGGAGCTGTTCTGTTTCTTCCCCTCATGTTGTCTTCCCCCCGTAACTTTATGTAAAATGAGAAAAATAAAACACTGACGGTAGAGAACAAGATAGAAACATAAATATAATATTTCGAACATCTAATTTATAATATGAAAATGAAATTGGTGCTCAAGGCTTGTAATCTTTTAAGGGCAGATATAATTTGAACTGAAGTTAGAGCTTTAGCATTAGCTTCTGGTAAATGCCGTGGTGGTGTAGTGCTTTAGCATTAGCAAAGCTAATGTTTATGATTACGCTAGTGTTTCAGGGTTACATTTTAGCTAGCATTGTCCACCACTGTCAGTGGGTATGAATACTTATCCCAGGGCGCCATCATTTTACCTTCCTCTAAATATTCTCACTTGTTCTCCTCTTTCCCTTCAGTGCTCCCCACATACAAGCCAACGTCGTCTCTTTCTATACTGTGCAGTGCATGTGTGTAAAATTTATAGAGGTGGTCTCACCCTGTCATATCTGTCAGAGTTTTTCTGGGCAGAAGAGGGAGCGGCGCGGCACAGCGAGGGCAGAATGTAACTCAGCACAGCAGAAAAGAAAGAGAGGGGAAACCTTGTCTGTGGGGGTAGTCAGAGGGTGAGGGGAAAAAAAAAAATGTGGGAAACAAGGTTTTGGCTCAGAGAAGCTGTAATGAACCCGCGCGAGCTGAGTCATGAGAGATAAGATGAAGATGAAACCCAGTTGTTTCCCCTTACAGGAGATTCTGTTGCTGGCAGCGGCACAATTAATTTTACAGAGAGGCAACATCCAAATGAAATAATCACAATCGCAGAGGGACGAGATGCAGAAAGCAATAAAACAAACTGTAAACACTTTGTTGTATGTGCATAAAAGGGAATGATAGAAAAGTGCATTGCCTTCCTTTTTGCTCTTATATAGAACTTTAAATTTAATAGGGGACTTCATTTATACAGCTTAACAATGGCACATTTTCTTCCCCTAAAAATACTTTCCCATAATGTTGAAATGAGTGGGCTTTTGCTCCTCATTTATTCAGCAAGTGTAGACTTTGTAGCTGTGAGCTACTTAATTCACAAGTTAGCATTTCATAGTACATTTTATACATGATTTCACTGGTTCTAAAGCAATAGGAGGGTGAAATATAGCCGTTAAATAACGACGTCGTAGCGACAGTTTTGTGCAGGCTGTACGCGGTGATTTAGAAATGTAGCCCCTTAAACATGTCTTGTGACAGCCACACACTTCAGTCCTTTTTATGCTCCTTAAAGCCAAAAAATGGAAAGTGATGCACCTCTTCCCTCCAACCAGCAAAATGTGACAGGCTGGAAAAGCAGATCATTAATCAATGAAGTAGCACAGAAATCAGCCATAGCAATGGAGGAGATACAGATACTCACACCTTGTGGAAGAATCTATGGCCATGGTGCTCAGGGGAATCGCCTCCTTTTGCTATTTCCCAACCAATCCAAATGCAGGAAATGACCTAAATTCTGAGTTGGAATAAAACTCAAGGTGCGTAAAACACTGACTGTACATCCATAAAAGCTAGAGAAAACCCATTCAAGGTTTAAATTTTTTATTTTTTTCCCCCCTTTCTTACACTTTCCCCTTACGATTGCAGCCCTAGACAACCACCCAACCCAATGCGCGTATCCAAAAACCACCACTGCATTGGACAACTATTGATAGTGCACTTCACAAATCTGGCCTTTGTGGAAGAGTGGGAGTAAGAAACTGATATTTCACATTACCCTGGGTAGACCTTCTGAGAAAGATGGTGGTGGCAGTATCATGCCATGGGGAAACTTTTTTTTGTTGTTGGTACAGCTATGTTGTTACTTATGAGAGGATGGATGAAGTTAAATACAGGACAATTTGCTAGAGGCTACAAAAGATTTGATTGGGACATAGTTTCATCATCTAGCACTAGAATGACCCTAAGCATTATATCCAGGGGGACTACAGTAGAACTATTCATGTGTTAGAATGACCTAGTCAAAGTCCGGACATAAATCTAATTTAAAAAAAAAAAAGCCCAACTGAATGAGCTTGAGCTAATTCAGAAAGAAGCTAAACAAAGCTGGTAGAGACATACCCCAAAACATTGAATCAAACACTTCACTTCTGAACTCTGGCTTTGGTTGGGAATTAGAAATGTACTACAATGTTTCAAATTTATATCTGAAATTTTATTTTATTTTTTCACTTTTTCTACTTTCGACCACACATGAATATGTCGTCGAGTACCATTTGTAAAGCGGCATTCTTATCACTGCCGAATCAAGACTTGCTCAACATCCGAACAATCCTTTTAGCAAACAAATGTCAGGTGTTCCTGAAATCTCAACGTCAAACAGAATATACGGCCTGTTCGGCGCATGTATCAACAACAATTTTAAGGCAGCCCCGCATGTAATCAGAAGAGTACTTACACACTTTGTGGCAACATTCCAAGTCTGCAGATCCATGTCGTACCTTAGTGTTGACAAGTCCCAAATTTATTCTGTTGATAAAAGCTGAACACAAGTATGTAGCACCGCACTGGAGTTTTACCGCTTATTTAAACATTTATTCTGCAGCAGTAGAAAGAATTATTGTGTATTTAAGCTACTGGAAACTCAGATTTGTGTGAAGAGAAACCCTGGTTTCCTGTGTAGATGTATACTCAAGACGGAAGAGCGTGAGAGTATGTGCGCGAACCAACAAACTGTCACTGAGTTGGGGAAAATAGGAGGAAGCAAGAACGGATTTACCCTGAGGGAGGTTTACATCTGCTCAGTGAATAAAAAAAAATAATAAATAAAATAAAAATAAGTGGTTAAATTCAGTCCCACATTGTCTGAATTGGACCATGTGTGGCAGATGTTTTGCTAGGTTTGTCCTCTGATTCTCTGTTCGGACATCTGAACATCATGAAGGGCCCTCGTCCGGCCAGATGAGCTCATGATCACACCTGTGCTCGCACATTTGCACAGACGCAACAATCAGCTACAGCCTTCATAGAACCTCTGATCAAAGCCTCCTGCTTTATCTTACCTCACCACATGCGAACATGGACAGGAAGCTAAACCTGTGTGATTGCATTGCCTTGCACAAATCCGAACGCAGGGCTTTGACGTAGTTGTACCAAGCTGTACCACTGTAACTTATAGGGACGTTCAACTGCTTATGTGCTGTTCGACCTCAGGAGGCCAGCACTGAGGTGGTTTTTAATCATTTTGTTTTAAGAATATTTTTGGCGCTATTCACCTTTATATGAAAGTAAGTTGACTGGAAGGAGGGAAAGACAAGTGGCAAAGGAACCCTGAATGGGAGTTGAATTCGGGACGTGTGCAGGACCACAGTCTCTGCATACGGGGAACCACTGCACCACGCGACGCCCCATTGAGATGGTTTAGCTGCAAAATATTACAAAATATTGCATGTTTCTGAAACATGAAGACAGAAACCCACCGTAAATAGGCTATTTAGACAGTTTATTAGCAAGTTGATTTGGGGGTTAGTTAGACTTTAAGGGTAAACAGACGCATACTTTTTTGCACATTCTCCATGTACAAAAAAGTGATTCCATGTTGTTTGAATGTGTATCATATTTATTTTGTATGTAAGGAGCCCATTCAGCTACACTGAAGATCTTTAGCCTCACTCTGAGACCTGAGTCATTGAGTTAGAGGAATATTGAAGGATACGTGAGGGTGGATGGAGTGTTACGCTGTAGGTTGTGCTACATGCATTGCTGTCATGAATTTGTTGGCCTTTTTTTTGTTTTAAGAAAACAAAAACTCTAAGGTTAACCTTAGAGTTCAGTGTTTACGTGCTTTGTGCGTTTCCTAATTATTACGGGATCTGCTCCATTCAGCCTCTGAGAAGCACACAATCAAGCCCGACGGCATCTGTTTTTGCGCCCTGATGATAGTACATGAGAAAGACAGGATGAGCTTCGCATTAAATGAACAGGAGGATTTGCGGCAAATGGACGGATGCACAGTGATTTTATTTTATCTTTTTTTTCTTCTTTCTGACAAATGAGTCTTCCAGGAAAATGTTTCATAACTGCTGCCATTTCAAACTTGAGGTTTTAAAAAGCCAAAGATTAGCAGCGCTCGAGCCCGATGCATTCTTCAACAATAAAGTAAGACGTGTGCAGAGTCGCATTCTTTCCTGGGTATGCTGTAATTATTATATTCTTACAGGATGAAGCCCATCAGCCCCGTTTCCTGTGGGTGAAGGCTGGTTTCTCATGGTCTCCATTCGCGGAAATAATTTTGGCCTCATATATGACGGTTTCCAAGTGTCTTACACTGAAACTTCTCAACTTTAAAAAGAAGTGAAGTGCAGTAGCTGCAATTCATTATTCAGGGTAAGGGAAAAATTGTTTGCAGACAGCAGATTTGTAGCTTTTTATTTCTTTGGTGTGGTCATAATACTGGAAACAGTCCAATGTATGCCTTCAGATGTATGACTTCATTTATATAAGAGCTGTACCATATTACAAAATCTCCATGTGGAATATTGTAACAGATTAGCGAGGAACCCAGGTATTTGCGGGGGTTAACTAAAAGGTGTGACTAGCTTAAAAACTCCCATTATATTCCTTAATATGGAGCAATAAACATAGTGGAAACCATCTTTCAGTCAGTAGTAAAAAAAATTAATGGCATTCCCAGATTGGCTTCCTTGCAAATGGCAGCCAATATCATGTCAACTAGCATTGTGCCTTTAGTTTTCTGCTTTCCAGGCTGAATTTTCTTTTAAATATTTTAGCTATACTCTTTGAAAAACAGCCAACAAATAGACAAATTTGGGAAAACTGAATCATTTGGACCTGTGTTTCACAGAAAAATCAAGGAATATTGAACTGAAAATAAGTGGGTGTCCACTTAGATGTAACATTTGGTATGTAACATTTGGTAGGCTGTTATATCTTAATGATGCCTTAATTCTGCCATTTGGTCAACAAACTAATTGTACTCACAAGCAGGGAAATGACTGTTTCTAAAAAAATAAAAAAAAAAGTTCCTAACACTTATTGGATCCTGAGTGACAAATGGCCTGTACTTGTATAGAGCTTCATCAAGTCCGGACTACCCAAAAGCACCTCACAGTACATTCAGTCATTCACCCATTCACACGTTGATGGTGGCAAGCTACTGGATTCTAGTTAGGTACATGTTTCTTTCTATTGTACTGGTGGTGGCGACGGTTGTAGGACTTCTCCCTGCGATCAGTGGGTCACCAGTCATCTACTCCGTCCACCTCTGTCGATGAGTCTTTGGGCAAAACACTACAATACGGTATCAATTGGTAAGTTGCTGAGTCAATTCCCACTCCGTCTTGTCTTGCGAAAACAAGAAGCAACAACCAGTTCCAATAAGACGCATGGTCAGTGTAGACCTCTGTAATAGCTACCTCTGTGTGAGGATGTTTGATGTATGGCCTACATGAGAGGATGGCATCCTTTACCGCCACAGAAAATATGACGGTTGTGTCATCTCCCTGACAAACTGGCCCGCACTATTCTGCATGGATGAGTAACTACGTCGTCGTTTCATCTTTTCTGACCGATGCGTTTGATGTTTACTAGGTAGGCGTGTGTGCCGACTGGAACCCGTCCCTCTGTGCGCCTCGTGTTGACACCCTGTGCAAAATGTTTGTCTGTAAGGCGGGTTCACCTCGCTAAGTATACCTGAGAGAACTCAGGGCCTTGTAGTCTCACTTTATCATCGATGACACTCTTACTTGTTGGGAAAAAGAGAGAGAGAGGGCGCGTCACCAGCAGGCGGCCTCGGTCGACCGTTCCACACTCTTCTGGCTACAGCTGAGACAGATTCATCCATCACACACATCTACACACAAACACACATGCGCTTGTAGTATGCACATGCTCTGGGGGCCAGTATAAATGCACTCACAGCCACTTGTGCTTGTCACATTAAAAGACATAACTCATGTTGGAGTACTTAAATGCATACTTTACACATATAGCTGTAATTACTTAACTCTAGCTTTCCATTAGCAGGATTAGCATTATTAATATCAATTATAAATTCTGATGGATATTCACCAAGTCGAGAGTATATAGGCTCAACCAACTAATTACTTGGTACTTTTCTGTTAGTTTCATGATCTAAGGATGAGTTCTTTATTATTGTTTGGGTTTTTTCCATATTAGTTTGTTCTTCCGTGTTCTTTTTTGTGGCTTTTCCATGTCTTATTACTTAATTCCTTTGAGTTTGGCTTCTTTCTTATTCTTAAATGAATTTCCTGAGAAAGAAAAAGCCTGAAAAACCCTGTTCCTTATTCAGCTTTAGTATCACGTATATTCCAATAGTGAAATCCGTATTTATCACCGAAAAGGATTTAGTCCCAAAAGTAAGCACATCTGTTTTTAGATGAGGTGCTTTTTTGTGAGGAGAAACCAGTCTGGGTTGTCAAGCCTTGAATATATACACCTACCTACCTACCTACCTACCTACCTACCTACCTACCTACCTACCTACCTACCTACCTACCTACCTACCTACCTA
>CAEGAG010240319.1:0-53676 GCA_903067065.1 Brachyrhaphis terrabensis | reverse complement strand
CTGTTTGATGTGTTTTGTCATGCAGGACAGTGTTTTTAAGTTCCAAAAACTGTGAATAAATGTTTTTGAAACATTGTTCAATCACTGTGATCAGTTCTTATGCATAATGCACTTAAATAAATGTTTAACTGAGTAAAAGTATTGTTGAAATTGCACACTTTAAAAAAAAAAAAAAAACTCAGGTTATTCATAATATATTTTGTAAAAGTGAAATTTGTTTAATTTAAAAATAAACAAGTCCACTTTTATTAGTTCTATTTAATCTAGCAATGAGTTTACTAGTGTGGCCCCCTCGAGATCAGATTAAGCTGTATGTGGCCCCTAAACCAAAATGAGTTTGACACCCCTGTTCTAAAACAGTGGACAGAGAAAACAATTGAATGCTTACCTTGGCTTGTTTCAAGCAATTTTTCTTGCAGTAGATGGAAACAAGCAAAGTTCTGGCTCAGATGCAAGAAGGGGTCATTAATGGTACAAAACTCCCTTATCTGTATTTGGTTTGCAAAGATCATTTGCTTAAATGTAAGAATGCTACTCAAGTACAATGATAGCAAGTTGCAGATAATTGATGCAAAGCAGGATGGATAGTAGAATGAATCTGGATCATATAAACTGCCAATGGAACATACTGCTGCAATCTTAAACAGTTCAGAAACTTAACTTAACTGAGGCATGATGGAAAAAGTGAACAAAAGGTAATTATCCACCAGATTAACAACAACAGCCATTGACAGTTAAGACAGCCCCCCAGAATCTTTGATGTGAAAGTCATTCGAGGAAAATTCTGTTTGGTTTGATGCGGTGATACAAAATCCACCAGAGCTAATTGAAAGTCTCATATGAAGGTTAATTTGGGTGTCATGTTGACAACATCATGCCCCTGCAGCAATTTACCACATCCTTGCATTTCAACGTTCACAGAGGGATTGCAAGAAGCTAAACAGGTTGTCAAGGTTTCTGCAGTTTTCTATCTTTCACTTCTGCATTAATGTTTTTGAAGGTATATGTCATAGTCTGGGGTAAAAGTCTGAACCACATGCACAAAAATTCTCAGGCGACAGGAATAAACATCTAGTAGGTATATTGCTAGACGTAGGAAATGAATTGTGAGGATGACTTGGTCCAATGCAGAGATTAAAGCAGAGGTAGGGAGAATGTGATAAGAAGTTGTGGGTATGAATAATCTTGGTGGTTGCAGATGGAGATGAAATGCCAGGAAAGAATGAGCAGGTTCTAGGTTGCTGGTCTGAGTGGCCGGTGCAGTAGGTGGAGCTTTGGAACGTACAGGGCGTGAAGATCGTGGGCTGGTGATTGTGGAGGACGGTCCAGGAGATATTGTTTGTCGGAGCTTTAAGGGGTAATCACAAAGAGCTGGATCCAGATAAAATCTCAGAGTGCAACCTTAGAAGGAGGAACATTAGTGAGGGATTCAAATCATATGGGAAAAGCACAAAAGATGCAGATGACCAGCTACTTTAATCCTTCTCTGATGATCTGCAGGTGTTCTGGAGCACCCTGCTCATTGTCCGGCAGAACCCTGTAACTCCACAGACATGTGAGCTACATTTCTGTAGCTCGCATGTATTTTTTTTATAAAGAAAAATTATATTTTCATTTAATATGTCCCCCAAAATGCCACAAGTTGAGTAATTGTACAATAAGAAGTCTATTGAGATCAACAAATACCAGAGCTGTCTTGTTAATTAAGAGATTCAAACTCACTAAAGCTTCCTGGTAATGACTAATGAGAAAGGGTGGAAATATGGAAAGAAACAGGAAATGTCAAATTTCTCACACAAGTTAACATTTGGTTATGCTGAGCTACCAGGGTCACTAATAGTGATTATTCTTTAGAGACACATTTTATAGATTAATCACACACAGAGAATGTTGTTAAGTCTGCATTTATGTTTTTTGTATTATGTATGTATGTATTATGATTTTTAAGCTCATAGCAAATGAACAAATAACATTTAACTTTAGAATATTACATCCAACCAACATAGAAAAATACAACAAAATGGTTAACTCTTGACTTCTTTCCAGTTCTGACTTTATTTAGTTTTTTTAAGAAAAAGTGTTTATTTTTATTGTTGAGTAAGATGCATTTTTTGTATCCAGAGAAATAGTTGCCATGCCAAAAAAAATTACCATAGATTACATTTATTACCATGCTACAGCTCAACTGTGAACATGACTAGATTATAGCCTTAGCATAAGGTCAGTGTTATCAATTATTTAAAGTCTCTGATGACAGAGAATGTTTTCTGTTTAAGCGCATTGTCAAATTAAAGAAGTCTTTTGCAAAATAGCAACCTTTAAGCAGGTATTAAACATACTTTGTATTGTGTTCACATTTCTGTGCTAAAATGTTTTATTGGTCTGACATAATACTCTATTCTTACAGTCAAGTTTTCATAAAGTATAAGGGGAGAAACATCATAATTAACAAAAATAATGGCTTGAAAACATCAGTCTTTGTGTAATTGATCTATTAAATTTCTTTCCCTTTGTGAATTGAGTTACTGAAATTAATTAACTTTTTAATGACATTCAAAATGTGTCATATTGTGGAGAGTTAAAGCAGGGCCAAAATTCAAACAGTCACTTGAAAAAGGCATGTAGAAGGTTAATTAAAAGAAAAAAGCAAACGTACAGGTCTTGAAATAAGCTTAAAACGACATTAAACTGGGTAATGTTACTTCCAGTCAGATTGTACATGTTTATCAAACTTAATGATTACTTTACATATATTGGAGATAAATAATTTTGGATTTAACTGTGTGAACAAAGAGATTGCTTTCCATCCTCATTTGTGTTATCGTGGCCTTTCTATGACACCATGTAAATCTAACTTCACTTTAATCCACCGACTAAGTTTACTGAGACATCTGCTTTGTGCACTCTGAGTGTCTTCCAGAAAACACAGAGGCCCTGCAGTGCCTTTCTCACGGTACATGCACTTGTGTGTCTGTGTGTGTAAATTGCTGAAGTCAACACTGACCCTTACAAAAATACTGTTAAATGCAACACACAGACATGTCTCATGGTGGGGTGGGCTGTGCTTGATGACTCTCTATGGAGCCAGCTTCATGTGTATATTTGTGTTTCTGAGAGATGTTGTTGCTAACAGAATAGCAAGAGACATATCTGACTTTTTCATCATCTCATTTCTAAATCCATTACTCACTAGTGTGATGATTTTACCAATGTGTACATAGTTAGAATTCATGACATTTTCAGTGCTTTCATCCAAATTACAAGGATCATTGTGCTGCCTGGGGCTCTTAATGTGAACCCAATGTTATCAATCTTTGGCATTCCAGGACCTGTCATTGTTCCCCTAATTACTTCATATTAAAATCCACTCCAACCAAGAAATATTGTGTGCTCACCATTATCTGTTTTAAATGTCAGTAACAAAGTGTAATGTCTACGTGATAAATATTTAATTATTGAAGGCTGCATGAAGTGAATTATTGAAATATTTCAATTATCCAATTGCTCTGCTATTTTTTTAAGACATTTTAAGGATGATTTAAAGAAAAAAAGCAAAGGACACATTGCAAAGGGACAAGTGTGATAGAAAGTACTCCAATTATTTCCCCCAATTTATTTTTTTTATATTATATTTTTATATAAATCTTTATATCTGCAAAAATGGGTTAAAGAAACTGGCATCTGGGCATGACCTGAGTGAAGTTGGCCCCCCACCTTCTTCAAATCAGACAAAATTGGTGTCAAACGTTTGTGCTGGTTTGTGCAACAAAAATTTTCGTTTGTGCCACTATCATTTCAAAGATATAAAGAAATGTTTTTAGAGGTCATCAAAGGACAACCAGCCCCCCAAAGCTTCTTCAAATCAGACAAAATGGGTGTCAATTAACTCGACTTTGTTTGTGCTGGTTTGTGCAGCAAAATGTTTTGTTTATGCTGCTTTGGCTTTGAAGATATTAATGAAAAGTTAAAGGTCAACCAGCCCCCCCACTTTTATAAAATCAAACAAAATAGGTGTCAATCAACTCGGCTACGTTTGTGCAGCAAATATTTTTGTTTGTGCTGATATAATTTTAAGTGGGGGGGTGATTGACCTTTTGACCTTTAATCTTTCATTAATATCTTCAAAGCCAAAGCAGCACAAATTAAACTTTTTGCTGCACAAACCAGCACATACTTAGTATAGTTAATTGACACCCATTTAGTCTGATTTGAAGGCCACAAAAACCTCAGAGAAAAAAAGAAATTGGCATCTTCCACTCTAATTTCAACAGTTTATGACAAACCAAAAATCAGCACGGGAAGTATGCTGGAAGCAGATTACTTTATCAGACTTATTTTCAAAACCGTCCCTTTCATGTTCTGCCTTAGGTGGAAAAACATAATATTTGCTAAGATGATTGAGTCAGGCAAAAATAAAGCTGTTACTGATAAGATAAAGAAACTCTCTCTCTCTCTCTCTCTCTATATATATATATATATATATATATATATATATATATATATATGGGTGTGTGTGTGTGTGTGCAAGGTCACCAGCAGTGACTTTGGGTGGAAATAATAAAACCATATTGCAAACCAGCATTTAGAGGCTGTTCATTTCTTAGCAGCCAAGGATAACTTTTTTCTTTCTTCTTGCATCCAAATCAAGCAAAAAATAATTGCAGCCATGTTTCTCCTTGTGTCAGCCAAGTGCCAACTCTAATTTGCACTGACAATTAAGAGAATTTGTGTAAGATGTTTGCTAATGATCTGGAGATTATCATCAAGACTGAAATAGCAAGTTCGTATTTTTCAAATAATTCTGGAGATCAATTTGTGAAATAGGTTGTGCTTCGAAAAAAATTATACTATTGGACTCAACACATTTGTGAACTTGCTGTTCAAACACAAAATGTAGATTTTGTTTGATAAATCAACATCAAGAAGCCTGAAAATTTTTGAACAGAAAAAATGTAATCTGATGTTCACATTACAGGTGGAACTCAATAAATTAAATCATCAAACGGGTGATTTACTTTAACTTCTGTGAAATACAGAGCCATTATACAGTATTTTTTAAGAATTTATTTCTGTTAATTGGATTTTTGAATATATATATATTTTTTTTACTAATAAAAAAATCTTTGTTTTTAATACAGAACTGATATGCCATGGCTTATACAACCATGGGCAAGACTGCACACTTAAGAGTCATTAACACCCTCCATGAGGAGCACAAACCACAAAAGGTCACTGCTAAAAAGGTGGCTGTACACAGAGTGCAGACTGTATAATATTGGAAAGCTGAGTGGAATAAAATTGTGAGGTAGAAAATAACTGTAAAGGCAACAGGGATAAGAGGGAGTTGTAAAACTAACCAGATTTAAGAGTTTGGGGCAGATTTATAAAATGTGGACTGCAGGAGCTTCAGGAGTCACCAGGAAATGAGTTTCAACCAGGGGCGAACCAACATAAGGGACGACCAGGGATTTCCCCAGTGGGCTGATGGGTTAGTGGGCGGTGGTTTAGCCCATGGAGAAACTGTCTTAGTCACACAGCATGCTCTTGTTGTGCTGCGCCACTCTGCTTCTATCAAATGCCATATTGAATGCCTTCTCTACTTCTCCTCTGTTCGATTCAGCCGGATCTACTCAATGTGTGGCCATGGAGTGGACCTGTAAACACACAAAAGGGTGCTAGAGGAGCTGAGAATGAAGAGCGGAGATAAAACAAAAAACTTGTCCCATAAACCCTGGCTTATGAAGAAAAATATCTCAAGTGGCGCTGAAGAAAAACTCAACAGTCATAAAACAGAAAAGCATTCTCCCTACTAGTGCCATATAAGTAAAATCTTCCAGTTTGTCTCTAGCACCCAACAGAGACATGCACAGTGCAGTGGTTTTTGCTTGTTATGCAGGGCTGGTACATGTGGGCCTTAACTAGAATACGATTTATGTTCCCTGCTCCCTGTAAAGAAAATCACCACCACTAACAGTGTTTTAATAGAGATTTGGTGGACTCTAGGAGAGGGGACCAAATTTAAGTGACCAAACTTAACTAAGTCACCGATAATTGGTTATTATTTGCTGAGATGTATTTGTGAACAAACCAAGCTCAGACACAAAGATTAAACTTATTGCATTGTTTATAGTGTTCGCTCTCTGTGCTTATTGTCCCTCTGGACTTGCCATAGTTGTAACTGGATGTGTAGTAGATGAAGAAGTTTGAGGGGCTCTTTGGAATCATGCCATCTGCTGGTGTTGGTCAACTGTATTTTATCTCTGTTAAGCTTTATGGACATGCTAATTTCATTTTCAAAGTCATGAAATGCATCAACACATCAATCTTTGTCAAGAGGAAGAACAGATATACCAGAGCTAACAATATAGATAAAGGTTGCTGTTAAAGGACCCTTGACTTTTTTAACTTTTTGTTTCAGTTCAAGATGGTAACCTGTAAAACATTGACAGGAAATTGAAAATGAGATTTAAGACAGACTTCACGTTAAAATTAAAGCTGTTTAAACTATCTTTAAGAAACGACAAGGGACTAAAAATAAACTATTGAACCTTTACATGCTAAATAGGATGTGAGGTAGCTCCTCAAACACACATGTGTAGAATGTATAAGCCTGCATAAAAAAAATTTATTATCTTTAAGTTTGAAAATATGTCTTGCAGGATCACATAAATCTTAAACCTTCAGCCATATAGAAATGCTTGAATAGTAAGTCCACTGTCTCATTTTGTCTCTGAAGCTTAAGGAAATGTTTGAAATGTAAGACCAATCAAATTTCACAGTATCCCTACTCAATTTAAATCCACTAGCTTTATCTCTGGCTGACAGTTTAAGCAATGTAAAGTAACTATCCCAAATGTTAAAGAAATATTGTTGGGTCACTACTGTGCTTGTTCTCAGGTATCCTTCTCAGTACATTATATTTGTATTAAATTAGTGTGTTTCCCAAAACATCTGACCCGGACAGAGAGGATGGCTGAGCAGCAATAGGATGAACACTCTTTTCAGGAGTATAAAGCTTAGATGTTTTCCAAGAATCACTAGGTGGAAATTTATGTCTAAAATGAAAAACTGAGAATGCAGAATTTGTTTGATTAGTACCAAAATCTCTTGCTTACTGTATTTTTCTTCTGTGTGCTCTTAAAAACAAAACATTACGTTTTGGTTATTTTGAAAACTCTGTGGCATATATCATCACTAGAAGTCCATTTATTAATCCCACCGCTCCTGTTTTTCAAAGTCAGTTTAGTTTGTTATTAACAACAAAACTCTAGGTCTCACTTTTAAGGCCATCAATCATGGTTTCTTAACATTTTTCTTACATCTATTACATCAAAACATCCTCCTGCAATCTTACATTTTCATCTTCCATCCATCTTACTGTTTACTGTCTGGTTACCATGGAGGCTAGAGGCTTCAGCCACTCTGTCTTCCTTATCTGAGATTCTCTCCTGCCTAACTTTTGTAATTCTGACTCACTTTCTGCTTTTTGCCATCTGAACACATACATGTTTAGACAAGACAACTCCCTCTGATGAATGTTTATTCCTTTTTATTGTATGTAACTTATGCAAACTTATTTTTTTGCATTTGGATTTAGATTATTTTACTTTTCTGAAGTGACTTCGGGTGTTTGGTTGCCATAATTACAATATCTTATTTACGATTAATAAATTACATGTCCATATAGCCAGTTAGTGCTTTTGAACATACTAAACTACAAACTGATTTTCTTGTCTTCATTTTACTTACTAAATTCTTAACAATGTAGAGTAAATTGTACTATAATCAGTTTATCAGTCTCATATATTGATCAATCAATATATGAGATATTTTGAGTGTTTACCAATCTGATATGAGTTATTTTATTCTCCCAGAAGACAGTTTAAATCATACTTTTGGCAACTTTAGGGGTTTAGTCTATTTCTTAGAGCTATCATATCAACTCTGAGATAATTTACATTTATCAGCTAAACAGCTAAAAAAAAAAAAAAAAAAAAAAAAAAAAAGATCCACATGAGCCAGTTATGGAATCAAACTTTAAATATCAGATCAGATCAGATCAGATCAGATCATCCAATAGATGAAAAACCTATGTGTGGGAAAAAATAAATAAAGAATTCTTTATGTGATTTCTAACCATCTCTGAAATCAATAGGAACATAAAGGGACAAGAAAGACCCAGCTGACTGGACACCTGTTGTCTCTTCCTCCAATCCTTTCTCTCATTGTCTCATATAACGTGTGATAAGATCACAAAGTCCTTTGATTTAGTCTTAATGGCAGGAACAACCACCAGGCAGAGCTGACACATCCAAACAATAGATTTCCCAAAACAATTTCATACAGTCAGCTGATCTACTTTGGTAGGTGGCACATGTCCTGATGGAGCCTTGTGTTTAATGTTGTTTCCCAGAGGTAGCCAGGCTACATCTAACGGTGTTTGTGCTTTGACTATTCCCCTTTTGTCCATTTATTTTAGTTCAGGTATTGTACTGCCCTTCTCATGGCTATTGTAAAGCCATGAAAAAATTTTCTAATCATCATATCATCATATTTGGAGGAAACCAGGCACTGTTCCTTATTAGGCTAATATCATCCTTGCGGTCTAGCATGGTGTTGGCATCATCATGCTATGGGAATGTCTTGCAACAGCGGGAATTATATAATTATGTATGTGGTTTCCCTTTTCTCTTAAGGTAAAGTTAATTTACAGCTTTTTCAAAGGCATAATTTCGGATCATGTCAAGGATTTTTCCTAGGATGTAATAATCTCTTTCCAGGAACTTACATTTAGAATTACTGTGTTTTTGTTGTGAAATCATAATGACTTGAGTTGAAATGTTTACTGAAACAAAAGAGCACAGTTTAGCTCATCAAAGAACAGAATAATAAAATGTGCTCTGTTTAGTTATGAATGAGAAAAACAGTGATCGTTGTTCCTTTCCTCTCTCAAATCTGTGGCTGTGAATGAGCCGTTTCAATTTGCAACCCCTTGAGACCTCTACAGGTGATAAGCACTGGCTGGTGAAAAACCTCATCCATGACGCACTGATCCGCCCTCTTAGACTATGATTAAGCAGCTGCCTTGTTGTCCACCGGTGTTATTTCAGTGCCAGAGCTGCCTCTGCAGATTCCCTCTCAAATATCTTGGGTAAAGGCAAAGCATGACAAATGCTGTTTTTGTTTGCAAGAGAGAAAACAAGCTGCTCAGTTGGTTTTAAATCTATTCACATAGAAACAGTGCATCTAGAATAGAGCTGATATTCACAAGTGTATACTGAGATTAAGTGAAAACAAAGTTATGTGTTAGGTTGAACATATACTGCAGGTACCTTATCTTAGAGGTTATAAAATACAATGATGGTGCATTCAAACATTAATGTAATTTATTGAAATTTAATTTGATAGACCATTAAATTTGGTCTATCAAATTTAATGATAGACCATTAAATTTGATAAATTTGATAATGGTCAAATTTAATGTTAGTTAAGGATACAAAAGTTATGTATCCTTAACTTTTGAGGTTAAGGATACATAGTTTTTGATTTTTTTCTTACCCTTTAGCAAAATTCAGTGCCACTATTTACCTTCAAAAGTTACCAAATTAGTTGACAGAGCCAGTCTGTCCATAATCCTGTTAAAGTCATAGAATATTAATTAACAAACAGCATCATTAAGGCCGACGGGTCAGGGAAAAAGTTCTGGAGAGCTTTAAACCAGATTAAGGTTATAAAACAATATAGTGAGGTTTAAAAATCTCACATAGCTCTGTTCACTCCATCCACCAGATTATGGCACAATCTATCAAGACTTGGTTTTCCACCAATCACTGACTGGCCAGGCAAGGAGAACATAATTATTGTTACCATGAACCAAGATTCCTGTGGTAGCAGCAGAGATCCACGGTTTATGCACTGAATGACTTATCTGATTGTCTCCAGAGTTCACTAAGAAACAGCTTCACATCAAACTACTGCTGCTTTGTACTGAAAAACATTGAGGGAACAATCTACCTCTTATACAATTTTTTTCTTTCTGTAGCTCTCTGAACTAATGGGTTGATCTACTGTATGTTTATGTTTTATTATTTCTCTTGTGCTTGCTGATGGCCTGTATAATTCTGATAATCATCCAAAATTATTTAGGCACTTCTGCTATTGTGGCTACTCAGGGATGACTGACAGGTGCAGGAAGCCATGGCAGTTTAGTAATTTGGAGTTGACCCAATAAATTATTCTGCCTGAAAACCTGTTGGCAATTCAGGGCTCACAAATTTTGCCCAACCATGCTTTGAAAACAAATTAAGATGGCACAGGCACTTACAGGAAAATATGGTGTGACAAGGTTCACACTGAATGCAAATTAGATTATTTTTGTTTCAGTAACATAGTGGTTGATGGTGCATATCTCTTCCTCTCAGAGTGATTGAATATGTATAGCTGCTTAGAGAAAATTATGATGAGAGTATAATGTATTTTTTACATAGGGCAGCTCAGTTTAGGCCTCAAAATCCAGAGTCTAACTAGTCCTACAATTAAGAGTACTAGACATTTGTTTAATGTACATAATATTTATTTATTTTATTTTAATAAGACAAGGCTTTTCAAGCTGACTGCAGTGCCTTAATTTGCTATCATGTTAATTCTAGAATCACACATTAAAGTTCCTCTTTTTAGTACATAACTTGACTTTTGGGTTGCCTGTACAACATCTACAGCAAGTCCATAACACATAACAAACAGAAAAATCATAAAATTATACGTATCTTCAGCTGTTAAACTAATATATTCTCGTGAAATGTGTGAGGATATGGATTTTTGTTTGTGTTTTTCTGTTAATTTAGTTCCTGTGTAGTCTTGTCTTCCCCTTGATTATCTCCAGCTGCCTCGTTTTCCTGATTATTCCCTTGTGTGTATTTAACCCCACCTGTGCTACTTGCTCCCCGCTGGGTCCTTCTCTTTGCTGTTGTGTGTCTAATGTTCTGTATTCCCAGTTCTACCACTGTCTGTATTTCCTTGCCTTATAGCTCATGACTGTTCGCCTTCATGTTTATCATTAAAATCGTAATTTCTCATAACAATCTGGGTCCACCGCGTCCTATCCTCACCACCTACTACTCTATTTCATAACACAATGTAATGAAAAAGATATGAGCTGGTCTCTGACTCTATGCTGTCTATAGGCCCTTGTGTCAACCTTTCTTCATTTTCCACTTAGTTGTTGTCTTTAGTGCCCCTTGTTGAACTCTAACAGTAGTTCTACAAAATATTGTTCATGACACTAAACAAAAAGACAAGGACAGTCATTACTGGGGAGTGGAGCTATTAAAGCCTACAAAAAAATCTGAACAAATACAAGGCCTCAAAACTGAAGAGGTTCTTTTTGTGGTTCCTGACAGCTGATGCTTTACTCTTTTCTTTCCTTGACTTCTAATAAGATGCACATGCTCAGCAATCTTAATATTTACAGAGAATTCTTCCTTTACTGAGACAAATTCATATGTCCCTAGCATATCATACTCATTTGACTTACCATCTCAAGGATAGATATTTGCCCCCAGATTTATTCTGTCTTTGCTTTTTTGTCACACCTCAATGTTTCAAAATACTCTAATTGCAATACAGGACAGATATAAATTGAGTGAATATAAAAATGTTGTTTTTTTTACTCATAGTTATACTTGCTAGACTTTGACGACCTTTTTTATTCACTTTCAGAAGGACCTGTTTTACGTTTACACCATTTTTCTGCTATGTAAATGCCCACAAGAAACTTGTACATTGATCAAAGCACCCACATATAAAATTAATTTATGTATGTTTCTCCCTTATAACTGGGAAAAATATGAAAAGTACAGCCTTGTCTCTCCAGTGATAGAGATTGGATCACCGGGAGCCTTAAAAGATTTAATTCAAATTTACTGAAGAATATTAGAATTGTTTCAAAAAGAGTTACCAGATGCATTACAAAAATCGAAATTCAGAAAAAGTAAGTTGCCAAGGATTTAAAAACCTCAACCATGAACAGAAATATGACCAAAATGTTAACTCTAATAAAACTAATAACCCGAGTGGGACGAAAATAATCAAGGTCTAAAAAACAATATCAAAATCCTACATCCCAAGACTAAAACCCACAGATAGAAAACATTTATATATAAGTACAGTTTTAGTCAATCTTTTTAATTGAGACATGTGTTCATATGAAACATGTTTGATAACAAATGCATATTATGTGATATTACACAGAGGCCTTTACGACAAAATCTCACTTTACCATTGTAGGTCGGATGTGAACAGGAAACAAAAGTTTAATAAAGAAGACTCATGGGAACGAAAGAGGCTAGCTTTTTTTTCTCCCTTTTGCTCCGCCCAGTAATTTGCTTCTATCTACATCTACAATAACAAACACAGTAATTAGCCAGTCTAACCTCAGTCTGCAGGGGAAGAAAGGAAAATCCTCTGTGGTCGCTGTTTCTTGGCTGTAGAGCATCCACACAGGTCGGTTCACATAACCTTAACTTGGAGTAGAGGAACAGTTTTCTCTTTCTTTCACTGCCAAGTGTGGTTATTGTTTGATGCTGCCATTTATTTTACATTGGCTTGGCACTCAGCATTTTGTCATGGGTGGGTTTGAGCATTTCTGCAAAAAGCAGACAGGGTGATTTTTTTTCCAACTGCCAGTGAAAACTGGCAAAAAGATTAACCATCAGTCAGTCCGGTTAAATTCTGAAGGAAGCTTTGGCCTCACATTGCAGTATCCATATATCTTCTGAAAAAGACAATTACACAAAGGATGAAAGGGGTATTCATCTCTTTGGCTTAAGACACTGGTCTCCTATTAAGCCTCTTGAAATCAGTCAGTGACTCCGTAAAATAAGATTTAAGACATAGTAAGTAAAAACCTACAGGACTGGAAAGGACAGAAGGAATTCCTTATTGGATTTTTTTTCTGTGCAGTGTGACAGGCTACATATGGTTCATAATCCCTTGAAGGTAAGTGAAACCGGAGAATCATACCTCTTATCTACAGATGGCTTCTGTACATGTGTGTTCAACAGTGTGCGGTGTCTCTCATGATTCATCAACGTTATATTTAAGTGGAAAAGACAAGTCAGACAAAGTGCAACTAAAAATAGTTCAGGGACGTTCATTGACATTCAGCATGGCACAGCTCCAGACTTAATGGACACGTAGCAGCAAAAATATGTCCACTGGGGCTTAATTTCAATTCTGCATTGGAAACAATAATGAAGTAGCACTTTGTATAATCAGGTATCCACAAATGCAGGAGAGGAGACACAGTGAGACATTAAAGTTTCAATTTTCACAGGGTTTACATTTTCTAGTAAAGAAAAACATTCTGTTAACTTGCACATATAACTGAAGGGAGACTGAAATTGTTTTTTTATTTTATGTATCAAAGCTAAACAACAAGTATTGCATGGACAAAATGGCTTTGAGTGAGGGGTTAACTATGACTTGATTTAAAAAAAAAAAAAACACTGAAGAGCACAGTCACTGAAAAAGTATAGCCTGATTTTGAGTGTTGATATGCAGTGAGATGAACACAGAAACAGAAGTCACAGTGCTTTGTATGTGTCTTGTTATGATTATTTTCTGTTTTTCTTTATTTTGTGTCTTGAAACTTAAACAGGCCTTATAATATTAGTGGGTCAGATTGTCCCGTTTGTTTTTTTTTTATATACTTTTGCATGTACTCTTAAATATATATATAAAGCGCTGCACAATGACAAAGCTAAAACAGGAATCAAGACACTTTTCCTGTCACGATTCGAGCTGACAGCAGCAGATGTTTGTTTCTCCTCTTCTGTGTTTGTTTGTCTCTTTTTTTGTCTGCATCTGTTTTTCTCTGCGAGCTTCCCTAGTGCACATGTTGCTTATCTCCTCACAACCAGACTGTTATGTATATTCAATATGTTCTCTTGTCCTCACACCATGGTATGTTGGATCCTTGTATTTGCCAGTGGTGGAAAACTGAGTCTAGTTTTGATTCCACTTGTTCCTTCTTACACACAAAAATGCTGCGTTCTCTACAACCCAAATGCTGTTGGAACTGAAAAATTGCCTTTGCAAAATAGCTCAAGGTTTGTCGGATTGGATGGAGAGCATCTGTGAACATCAACTTTATTATCCTGCTCCAGATTGTTAATTGGATTTAAGTCTGGACTCTGATTGGGTCACAGTAAGATGAATCTAAACCATTTCATTGTAGCTCTGTCTGTATGTTTAGAGTTGTCATCCTGCTGGAAGGTGAACAATAGGCCCACTACGGAGTTTATGCTGCTTCTAAAAAAGCTGCCCTTTATTTACCTCTATCCAGGATCTCTGACTGGCTTCTCCCTGCTGAAGAAAAGCGTCCCTACAGGATAATGCTGCCATCACTATGTTTTATGGTCATGGTGGTATGTTCAGGGTGAAGTAGCACATTCACTGCAGGATAAAAATGATATTATGGTCTTAACTGAGCAAAGTACATTCTTCCACATGTTTTCAGGTTTTGATTTGATATTGATCCTTAGCAACTGGTTTCCTTTAAAGGGGACATATTGTGCAAAAAAACACTTTTTAGCCCTTAAATACATTTTTGTGTACTTTGTTTTTGTCAAGGAACGCAAAAACAAACAAAAAATTCTGTCCCAGTTTTTCATAAATTTATTTATTTATTCATGCATTACTTATTTTTGTTATAATTTTCAGCCACTTCATTTTTCTCTTCGTTTTTCTTGTTCTTGACGTCACCGCAATTGCAGTGGAACTGCTAAAAAAAAAGAAAAAAAAGTTATGACTTCCGGTTAATCGGTTTTGTGAATCTGCCATTTCTTTCCTCTTAGCGATTGTAGCCCAAGTTGCAAGTAAACGAGTTAAAGTGTTCGGATCTAGTATCAAAGCACAGGATTCCTTACAGAACCTCTTTGAAGTGTCTGGTTAAATCTTAACTTTCTAGGAAATTAACCCGGAGCGCTTCAGCAATGTCCGCAAGTATCAAGAGGGATTTTCCGAAAGACTTCGTCTGATTAAGGCGTCAGTTCCGTCTCTCCACTGAAACAAGGGACACGGCAAAGCGGTAAGCTCCAAATAACTCTAGAGTGGAATATTGTGTCCTGGTCATGGCATTGATAGTAACATTGAGCCTCCTGCTTCTGTTAGCGCTGTGTGCTAGCTTTTAGCTGCCTCCTTGAAGATATAATTGTACTGCATGTTTTGGCTTTGTTGTTTCAGCGTTTGTCTTGGGAAACACGTGACCTAAATGTATTCGGTGACGTTCTTGACTGTCCCGTTAGCAAGTTCCTGAATCATGTCGAGGCTTTGCTTACTGCATTAATATTTTAATACACATTTGATATGCGTGGTCACTACAGTTAAACTACGCTCCATATTGTACGTAGTTGGTATGGATGGTCCCGGTGTAAATCCAGTATTAACACCATTGAGATGCGTTCATGTGATGATAGTGGGGCTACTGTCAAACTACAAAAATGGCCGAACGGGGTTGAGTGTAACGCGTTGGGATCTGGAGGAGGGCGTGGCGTGAAATGTCTCATTCACATTTAAAACCCCAAAACAAACAAACAAAAAAACAACGCCGATTTGTAGAGCTGCAATAACGAGAAATTCGGATCAAAGCATTGCAGTTTTGCTTTATATAGACCATTAGTGATGATTGAAAAGGAAGGCTTTAAAAGTATGATATACCCAAAAACATAATTACCCAAAAGATAGATTTATCTTCATTTAAATATACGTATGTATTTTATATATACGTACCGATATATAATAAAACATATTGGTACTTCCCATTTAATGTTTGTTCAAATTCAGTTTATTCTCTAAAACGGTAACAAAGACTGCTTTTGCATTTTATAAATTTCTACACTAATACCTATATAAATGCAGTGTATTTTTGTTCTTTTAGAAAAGCAAAAATACATAAGGTGTCGGTGTGGCTCGGATGTTGACATGGTTGCTTCTCGCAGAAAAACACAGAACAAGGTTAAGAGGAGATTTGCAGGGAGGCAGATCATGACCTAGAGGCGAATAATTCTATCTTTATCTTGTCGTGCCTTGTCTACATGACGCCAAGAATGTCACCAAGACACGAGGATTTACAGGAGATTTACTGCAAGTGTGAATAATTCATGAACCAGGGAGCATGGCTTTTATGTTCACATTTTCTGCTAGAACCACTGATAACATCATGAAACAGACATATTGGGTTTTCTGAAACACTTCTGCATTTCACTCAGAAGTGCGTTTTGGAATAATGTTTTATTATTTACTGTAACCTTTAATGCGAGGTTACAGGATATTTAAAGAAATGCAAAAATTAAACAATGAGAATGTTGCTGCCAGTTTTAGTCCAAGTCCACACGTAAGCATTTATCTGGGAGAACAATTACATTTTTATGCATTTCAGCCTGTCATAAACATGAAAACTCTGTTTTCTTATAAAAGTATTTCAACCTATCTTTTTGTCCACGGAAATTAGCCCCCTGGCATCATGTTTAATTCATAACAGCAGGTCATGGTTGGTTTGAAGACCCTGTGCTACATTAACTACTATGTTTTTGCATGTTTAAAACAATGCTCATTGGCATATTTGCATGGGTTTAAGTGGATGAAAACTTTTGTGAAAGTGATCAGGTGTGTAGATTTTTTTTTTTTTTTTGTATAATATGACAGATATATTTGTTTTACTAAAGACCCGGGTGTGTGTGTGGCCTTAAAGGAGCGGTTCGCATTTTCCAGACACACAGTGCCATTTTATAGAACAATAAAGTAACTCTGTTACCTTCAGTTGTCATAAAAATGCTGTATATCAAACATAACTTAAAAGAAGTTTGAGTTCATAATGCGACACTTTGAAATTGGGCCTCTGTCTCTTTAAGAAGCTCCTACTCTTTCCGACACTCTGCCTTCAGCACGTCATCACAGCAACGTTCCTTTCTTATGGCACTTACAAACATTTTTGGAGTATTGGACAGAGAAACAGTTTGTATGATAAGCTCAGTAGATGAAAGGGCACAAAGCGTAATCTTTTGATGTGCAAAGTTGTAAGAGATATAACCCAAACACTGGTGGTTTTTACCAAGCATTTACTCAGGAAGCCTAAATACAATTGACAGCCACGTTTTTCAGATTTTATTTTCCAAAGATGAAAACATTACTTTTACTTCCACTCCACAGTTATCACATGAAATATTAATACAATTCAATGTGATTGTTAGGTGAAAATGTGCGACAGTTCAAGATGTATGAATGTAAAGCAAAAGGTTAACATGCTATTGTGAGCCTCAATAAAGGTTTAAATAACTGTGTGTGAGAGCAAAACTGCAGATCATGAAGATGCTTGTGAAGATAAATAGTATGAAATAATGTTGCTGATCTTTAAATTGTGCTATAAACGTCCCCTCGTCTTGACATTAGTGACGAATTCATTTCCAAAAGAATGTATATTGTTTTTCTCACAAACAGTGTCTCAACATTTTTTTGGTCACTTTTCCATCCCTTGAACTTTGGTGGTGGTGTTTGCGTGACACTATATTAGACCATGAAGTCATTCTGTGGAGCTGCTGCTGCAGGTGAGGTTTAAATAAAATATGTGAACATATTGATTGATATTCTGTGAACCTCTCTCTGCTGCAGCAGCCCTACATCCATAACAATGAGGACTGAAGAAAAAAAAACATAAAAGTCTGCCTCTTTTCTTAAACCACTCTCTGTTGCAATAACTATTGTTCACCCACTGATTCTCTGCGTTCTTGTACTCTATTAACGTGATAAAATTAGGTTTTATCAAACATATTTGAGTTATTATATTTTCTACATTACGTTTTTGTTTTAATATAAAGACACAATATAAAAACAACACGGGTCACAATATCCTTATGAGTGAGAAATTGAGTTCAAACTTCCACAGACAAGCGGTACCAAAAATAAATAAATAAATAAATCAGGCATGTTTATAAATAGCACTGTTGTCAGTAACTCGTTGTTGTTTATGAGCCCCCTTATGGCAGTTCTGGTACGTCATCCTTTGTCACCACCCCCGTATGTTAGCACATATGCTCAGGATGCAGTCTTTGTAATGAGAACCACATCCATTTCGTTATATTCAAGTTATTCAGTTAAGTTTGCCTGATTGTCTTCTGCTTAACAAAAGTAATTATTTAAAAAATATATATACATCTAATTAGAATACAGATATCAACATTCTTGTGAAACAAGTGTGTTCTTTTTAGCTGAAATATCTGAAGAGGATCAAAATGAGTAAAACTGACTGAGATGAAAACTTAAAGTGATCTACAGAAGCTAACAAAGTGCCATGTAAAGATATTTGTACCCTTTGAACTTATGTTTTTGCTACATTAAAACCAAATACTTTAATGAATTTTCTCCTTGTGATTCCTCTTGTAAGTTTTTGCTGCCAGTGCTAGGGTGCATTATGGGAATTTCAGGGCTATCAGCAGCGTTAGCATTGTGTGTGTTGACCAGGTAGTTCAGTTTAGTCTTTACAAAATTTTGAAACTATGTTTGACTTTGTGTTGGTCTACCACTTAAAATCTCCACAAAGTAGACTTGAACATTATGGTTGTAATGTGGCAAAATGGGAAACATCTCAAGTACTCTGAATACAATTTTTTATGTACTGTAAATAACTGGGAGATTATTTGCTAGTTTTGTATGTGGCATGCTGGTGTGAGCTTAAAGTCGCATTTTAATTGTTTGGTGTCTTTTGTAATTGCAAGTGTACATTTTTCTTTTACTCAAGTGTTTTACTGAATTGCCAAAAGTGAGGAAAGTGGAATACAAATTGGGACACATCTCATAATAACTTTTTTTTTTTTTAAACTAAGTTGAGTGTTATGTGAGAGCTCAAAGAAACTGGAATAAAACATTTCAGTTCAGGTGATGTGAATATTGTATATAATCTGAAGAATCAAACAATGTGAGAAAACTATACAATGAATAATCAAAGCATCTATGTTTCCAAAAACGAATAATTTGACTCTTAAAATGTGGATTCCCCCAGTGGGAAACTGGAGAGTGAGATAAAGAGCTTGGTTCAGCTCTTAGTGCCCAATTCTGCATCTGTGGTGATGCATAATTGGAGGGGGAAATAATTGTGAGTCCCCATAGAAGCTTTGCAATTGCCTATTTCACAGTGATCTACAAACAAGCTAAATGGAAACATTTAGCAAGTTTCTAAAATAAGTTTTTGCTTTTTGTTATACTTAATAAAATGCATGTTCAACTTTTACCATGTACTCACTATACAACTGCATGCATTGTTTCTGCTCTCCCTTTTATTCTAAACAGTCATTATTGACAAGCGGAAGAAAAAAAAGTTTATAAAAGTATTCATTCTTGCAATTTTGTCTTTCTTCAGGTCCGTGTTAATGACAAGCACTCACAGGATGATGCTACCATGAACCATAGCAACATCCTCTGCACCTCATCTTGAATGGCAACCAGGATGGTGTGTAGAGTTAGTTTTCCTCCCTTCTTACCATTTCTGTTTCATCTGTCCTGAGCATCTTCTTCCAGATGTCTGCTGTGTCCCCTACATGGTTCACTGAAAACTTTAAATGTGACTTTTTAATGGTGATGTTCTAATAATAGCTTTATTCTTAGCAATCTTATATAAATAACAGATTTGTAATAGTTGTCCTGTCAACAGATTCTCCCACATGATCTGTGGATCACTGCAGCTCCTCCAGAGTTACCAAGGGTCTCTCGGCTGCTTCTTTTAATAAAGAAGCTACCGATTCATCAGTGTCGATGAATTGGTAGGTTGCCCAATTGTGCTACACTGTTTTAAATGATGATTAAACAGAGCTATGAGACACGTTTGCTGTGTTCTTTGGTCTCCATGCCTTTTGTTCACTAATGTTCTCGAGCAAACTCCCTAACAGGTGGATTTATACTGAAGTTGGCTACACTCAATTTCATTTTGGGGTATTAGAGAGAAGGAGATGTATCCATATAGCAGAATTTGTAGTAGAGTTTAACTGTTGTAAAGGCAGAAAAACAAATCTCACACTGCAAGTTACTATTAAAGAGGTGGCATTATGAGTTTTTTGGGCACATAGTGCCATTTTATAACACACTGAAGTAAATATACTTGCATTTGTTATAAAAAGAGATTCTGTTTCAGAAAGGGATAACATGAGAATTGATTCTTTGTTTGGTAGCAAACGTTTAATTACTTATGTAAATATATTTCATATACTGTAGATATACTCAACACTGTAAATATGCGACACAACCGTACCAGAGTAATGGGCAATGACTATCTATAAACAATGTTTTTCTGTAAAACATGCATGTTGGTATACAAAAATGTTTTCAGAAGAAAAAAATACTGGTGAAAAAAAAATAAAAAGGAAAGCAACACTGATCCGAACAAAGAGGTGGTATTAGCACTGGGACTGTCTCACTCTAAAACATCCAAGTGGAGATGAATCTCTTGGCTGCTGTCTGCTGTAGCTGTGGGAAAATTCCTCAAATGTCATTAGGGGAAGCTCGCTTCATCCGGTCATACACAGAAAGTGTAAGGATGCAAGACTAGGATCCCCACAGCTTTCGCCTCTGAACAGGGGTTAAGGAAAGTGTTGCAGATCAGATCCCATGTTTATTTATCTGTTTATTTGAATTGGCTTTTTAAAAAAATGACAGAAAAGATACTACAATCACTTCTTGAATGTGTGTTTTTCGTGCATCATGATATGCTATGGTTTTAAGAGCACAGTAAAAATAAGATTTTTAGAAATATTCCTCTTTTAGTCAGTGTAGTTTAATATGAATACTCTTTCTGTGAAGAATAAATCACACTGTCAAATATTTTATAAAAAGACCTACTTTTTTAATTTCAAGATGGCTTGCAGTAATAAACTTTCCTAATTTTATTAAAATAATGTATTTACCTATATAAATCATTAGCATCATATATTTTTTACTTTTGTTCAAACAACAAAAGTAATTAGGAGGAAAACTTAAGAGTGAAAAAAAAAAGTAAAGAAAATTGAGTAAATTGTTGCTTTGACTATACCTAAAGACAAAGTTATTTACCTCAGGTTACTTATATTTTGGGTAAATTTTTAATTCGTATCACTAGATGTATTGCTAATGTTTTGCAGCAGCCCAGCCAGAGTCCTGACTTGAATCTACCATAATAGAGAAACTGTGGAGGGAACTACAAGTTAGGGTGATGAGAAGAAGGCCTTCCAATCTGAAAGACTTGAACCTCATCACCGAGATAAATCAGCAAAATACCAGTAAGAACATCTTAAAAAGCTTGTACTTAAATGTAAAGGTTTTGTACTGTTGACAAGCTGTCTTGGACATTGAATCTATATTCATTTGATTTTTGAAAACAAGTTGTATTTTCTTTTGCTTAGATCAAAATTTGAGATTATTTAGGTTTTTATCTTCCCGTGTCACTTGTTGGGTCAAATAAAAACAAAATTATTATTCTTTACAAGTAATACATGTTAAAATGTCTTTAATTAATTATCATTTTGGTGTTGGGTGCTACAACTACCCCTTCAAATTCCATTACAGATTTTGAACAGAGTTTGTGTTGGGTGATCAGGATGGTAACTAGGGTATCTTCCAGGATTTTTCTGAAACCAAGCCTTGGTGTACTTAAAGCAGTCATTGTCCTGTTGGAAGATTCAGCGTCAGCTTCTCCACACATGGCCTGACATTTTCTCTATGATTTTCTGATAGTTTATGCAGCGCAAGAGGAAACGAAGCAAACCCAGAGAATAACAGAGAAGGGTTTCTCTTCAGTGTTAGCTTCATTCTTCCTCCTATGGATCTAATCCCACCCCTTCAATGAACTTCACTTTAATGCATTTAAAAATTCAGTGTGGGATTTTGGTCTTTGAACCGTAACCACTAGCTACACATAATCCTCAGCTATGGACAGCAATTCTTTTTCACAGAAATTCTTTGAGCAAGGAACGTTATTTCCTTGCTCATAATTATAATTGAGTGAACAGTTATTTTCTGTTCAAAACTGGGAACTAGAGCTTAATTTGCTGTATAAAGTAATGACTGTAATAAGGCTCTAAGTCTGTGAAATGATAAGGTGATAATCAAATGTCTAGCACAAATCCAACATAAATAGCACAGGTTTAGTTAGCTGCTTGCCATCGGTTTTTACATCAGCCATGGTGCTGTTATTGGACCACCCAAGCAGTTTTTGTTCTCAAATACTTTTTTGCTCAAGCATTTTTTTTTTCTGCAGAACTGCCTATTACAAACTAATGATCTTAATGCTGTGGTAATGAATTTTCCTCATGGTGGACTCGCATGAATAATTTGCACCTCACTCATTTCAATTAAAAAAAGGCAACAAGAAGCATTTTCTCTGTTTTTGAAGGTGAATCTCGCCTCATTTGGCTGCCTTTCAGTTGTGTCTGACTGAACTTGTGACCCACAACAAGAAGAAAGCTGCCATGAACTGGATTAAAATCTTGGTTTTGAGGGAACAGTGATAATTGTTGCCATTAAAGCTTGTTTATCTTCAGTGACTGTGTAATTGCAGCATGAGCAGCAGAACCACAGAAAGTCTTGTGTGCACAGGGAAAGAAAATGTTTCAATATACTGATTTCATTTGGAAAATGTGTATATTGGCAGATTTGTTGTGTACTGCTTTTCAGTAAATTCAAAGGTTCAGATTTGGTTTTCATCAGTGTACAAATATTGTTTTCCATATTAAAATTTATCTCACTGTAGTATTGGCATTAAAAGAATGCTAGTATTAGGCTAAACGAGGTTTACAGTACAGGAAAGGGAGGTAAGAGAGGTCGCAAAACATTTGTTAGCTTGAAAAGACAGATTTAAAACTGAAGGAAGACATGACAGAAATATTCTAGTAAAACTCGTATCATATATCTCTTTTTGAATTAAATGTTGTTTAATTAGTAGAATTAATAGAACATCAATCCACAATAGTGCCTCAATTTACTTCAGAAAATCTAAATTATATTCAGCTTTATGTGGTCTATTCAGTAAAATCCATCACCTTTAAGGCAAATTACTTAAATTCTAAATTGATTTTAATAATAAAACAATGCAGTCAAGTTAAATTATTATGCCAGTTGGTAAAATGCTTTATAAAATACCTAGCCAACTGCAAACATTCCTCCTGAACAAGTGTCTGGCAGAAGTGGATAGTTAATTGAATGGTTTTATCATCTCACTATACCATACTGAGCATGTATGTGGTGAAAGTGGAAAGAACCAGAACCTGGTTCTATATGTTGTGACCGACTACGACTTAGGAGTAAACGCAGAAAAGACAGTGCATCTGGAATGTATTGATAATGCTCCACTTTTTCAACATTTTGTTGTGTGCAACGTAAATCCTTTGTGTCATAAAGCTAAATCTGCGCATGACAACTTTGGTGTTACTGTGAGGCTCTTAGCAGTCTCTTTAAACTTGTATGTAATTTTTATAAAGATTTTTTTTATTTTTTTGCATATTTGTTAAAACTGTCACCATATTGTGACAGTTTCTCCTGAGAGAAAATCTGTGAAAAGATTGTTCTTCTCCTCTGTCTCCCTGGGCTACTATTGCCGTCTCCAGAAATGCACCGTTCCCAAACAAAAACAACCAGTCAGAAGAATCTAAAGAACTCACAGGACAGATTACCTTAACACGTAACAACAACATGCAAATGAACAAGATGCATATGTGTGGTTTCTATTTTTATCCATATAATTTCACATATGTATAAGTATTTATGTACAGGAAGCATGAAGCTTCTGAGATATTTTGATTTTGCTTTGCTTTTGCTCTGTGTCATAATATTACCAGGAGCATATGCAACTGGAAGTGACTGATGGAGAACAAATGTTGGTTACTTCATTCCACTCCAAAATGCCAAAATAAAATCCTAATCCCAAATAAGGTTACTCCACTGAGTAACTTAAAAAACCCCAACCACAGAATTTGCTTGAATAGAGGTTTTCAGGACAGACACTAACGTCGTTAATTATCATGACATTTCATACATCTGCATCTTGTGATTTCAGTCCTACATAAATGTTTGGATAAGGCTCATGAAGGAGCTTTCAATGCTGAAATTAGTTAATGAGTTAATGATGCAGTAAATATTATGACTGGAGGCACGTATGCTGAAATGATATAGGAGTTAACAGAACAAATCATTAGGCCATATCTGATTGCAGCACATTACCTAGGCAACCAAGTGCTTTTTGGTCTGCTTCAGCCGAGGCCCTCTGGTCTACAGAGCACAAACACACAGCACTTGACTTGGACAACCTTGAGAGGTTTCAGATGGCTATAATTTGCCTTAAAATGGGAAAAGTAGCAAAATATGGCAAGCCGTGAGCCAGATTACATAAGAGAGACGGTAAGCAGTATTTTGACAGCAAATGCTTTGCTCATGTTTTGTTCTGCTTTTTTTTTTTTCTTATTGACATTTCTGTATTCCATCTACTTGAAGAAAAGCAGTACTGAAGATATGCAGAACATCTTTACCTGTATTGCTGAAGAAAACACTGAAGTGCATAAAAATGGGAGATTTAGATTCTTATTTTAGGTATGTTCCCATAGCTTTTATCTTAAGTGGATAAAGTATCATGGATTAGCAATGCCAAATCTTTCAGCATGGTAAAAAAAGTCTGTGCCATAATGACTAAACTGGAAATCAAAAATATATGCCAACGTGCTAAGTTCATAATTAAGTATTGTGGGTGTGTTAATTTGGTGTGGCATCATGTATTTTAGCACAATTTTTTTTTTAAAGTCTAACCTTTTAGTTGTTTTTATGGCTTTGCATCAAATAAGTGGCATAAAAATCAGTGTTGTTATAATAATGCTATGAAGAACGACTTCTAGTTCTGTATTAGTCACTTTAATTTTCCATCACCAAGTCAAGGGAAGCACAATGAAAAACATTGAACTATTGTTAATTTCCTAAATCATAAATCATCAAATAACGAGTATTAAATATTATCCATTTTCTTCCATTTATTGTTTTTCTATAAGACCATTTTTCTCTTTTTTATGATGACTATCAGTGCCTGCGACTGTCCTGCAGGATTCAGAACAATTCAAGTTCGCACTCCTCATTCAAAAAAAATGCAATAACTGTGAAATTGCACTCTTCTTTATTATCTGCAAGCCCCTTGGGACACAGACTGTGACATGCACCTGGCACTTTATAAGTTGGTGGGCAACCAGATTATCATAAAATAGAAGCTATAGGTTGAAACAAGTCTGTTCAGTGTGGGCTGTTAGAAACTCATGGGTTTTGTTAAACATTCAGCAAATAAGTTTATTTGAAGTCTTAAACCATTGTAGTTATCTTAAGTATCTTTTCCTACATGCACAACTTATCTTCCGTTATTTAACAATGTGCAGCTTTTAAGAACACCTTAATTCAGCCACTTTATTTTCCATTTTTATGTTTGTAAAAGTAGTGATACTATTCATCAGGGCCATTGGTAACCAAACCTATATATAAGATGTTACTAAAAGTCTATGTGTTGAAGCACTTGTTAAATTCCTATAAACATAGAAAGTCTGTCATGGATCCTTCTCTAAAAGCAGAAAGAGAGGAAGAATGTTGATAGAAAACTACATATGTCAAGGCTTTTAGTATTTTACATCATATAAGTACACCCAATGAGTAATTCATTAAGGAGTGCAAGTTCCATACTTTGCATCGGCTTTGCATTTGATGTCTGCTACATTTCAATACTGAATTAAAAAAGCAGGTTGTATTAAGTACATGCATGGACATCAAGTCCAGGAGATGGGAGATCAAATGTTTTGCCTTTTTAATGATGAAATGAGCAGAACTCCAGGTTATGACCTGACGAGGCACTCCTTAAAATTTTAAGACCAACATCTGACCTGAGGGGTCACAGCAAAATGTCACTTTTTTATTAATGAGTGATTCTACAGATAAAACAATGGGAAGCATTTTATCTAATTCTTCTCATGATGAAAAGCATTGAGTTAAAATAAACTTTAGAAATGATATAATTATCACATGTAGTCCATTCAATTACCATCATCACGAAGAGTGAAGAAAATATTCAGTCTGTAATATCCTTGCCTATTTTTTATAAAGCGTGTAGCATAGAAGGAATGCTTTTTTTATTTCTACCACTAGTTTTTGTCTAATAGTACTTTTTAGTACAATCAGTGTAATGAAAATAGTTCTGGTAATTGAAATTCAGCAGCTTGCACATTAGTGACTGCTTAACATGAACAAAAACAAGTAAAAAGCAGCAACTTATACACTTGTAAATATTCATGTGAGTATCTAGCTCCAGTTTCTGCTTCAAACCTTATAGAGCTCCAATTTGAGTGTTTTATACAGTGAGTAAATCTTCCTGATATTTTATTTGTTTCTCAGACCATGGAAATAAAAATGTTCTTGTCCTAATGATGCTTGTTGACACTAATACACTCAGCTAATTTTAAACATCTGGATAATATCTAATTGGATCATTCCAAAACATTTTTTCTAGGCTTTGATGAGTGACTTTGTTCCCCATGCATGAAATCAAATCAGTGATAACTGGCACTGAAGGCAAAGTCTGTGTTTTCAGCAGTTGCACCGGGCTATAAATAAGCATTGATCATTTTCCAAACACTGAAATCAGATAGAAATATGTGCTTCTAATATTATTAATGAAACACCAGTAACTCTAGAGGAACACGGTGTGCTAGCTTGGTTTGCTTTATCCAGAAAGAGATTATAACTTTAATTTGAGACCATGTTTCCTCAAGGTCATTGTGTTCATGTTCATTTTTCTTATATACAAATATCAGCAATGTGCAGTCATATATTTAGTATCATCCAACTTCTTTTCCAAATTCATCCAGCCAGCTGGTATCTCTCAGTATTTTCAGTGAGAATAATCTCTGTAATTTCATTCTACACATTTCTTTTTCATTTTGTATGTCTGTAAACACAGTTGAAGACCTTTTTTTTTAGTTCAAGCCACAGTGCAACAAGGTTTTGCAATCATTACTACCATTTTTCCTATCACAGTTTGAGGTCTATTCATGCGCTGTCCAGCATTTCAATCAGTTCTCTGCAGTGTTCGTTCGCTACAGGAGCTATTTTGATTTCTACAGGCTGCATAGCCAGACAATGGCAGATAGAGAGTGGCATTTTAACAGACCTGAGTTATGTAAGGCCGAGTGCGACCTGACTCTAAAAGCAGGGCCATGAGTCATTGTAGATGTCAGACAGGGGGTCGACACTCTAAGTGTCTAAGCCTGGTGATGGAGTCTGGATGGCATCATGATGGAGGTGGATGAAAGGAAGCTGAGCCAGTCTTGAGGGAAAAGGTGAAGGCTGTGAATGGCAGGTAATGACACCAGCTGTGTATCTTTTCCTCTTATAGACTGATTCTTTAACACGTACAGTCTGATTCACTTCGATTTAAACAGCATTAAGCGGGTATGATGTTCTCACAGATTATCAACCTGGGTCGTAAGTCCACTGTGATAAATGTTTGATATAGAAAAAGTACAAACCTAGTCTGACTCTCTGATCCTGTGTTGCCTCAGAACAAGTTTTACTTGATATTACTTAAGACGTAATATCTTAAGAAAACTTTTCTTAAGTTTTCTTAAGATAACTTAAGAAAAGTTATCTTAAGTTTAAAAATACACACATTTTTAGACTTAAAAATTTATCAGAAATTACATACCAACAGATGTTTCAAATTTAATTTGTAGACTCTCCTGATTAGTGAAAGTAGACACATGGCAAAAGCCTCCTGATAGTAGGCAGTCTCATGGTCTTTGGAGGATATTATAGTGATTAGAGACAGAGCAATTTTGTCTTTTCTGCAAAAATTTTGAATAGTGAAAGTTGTCAGATTATGTTACAGTACAATTAATTGAGAAGATAACTCTATCCAGCAACACAGGCATTAGATAAGGTCAAGAGAGAGTTTTAGCAGCAACAAGAAGACTAACTGCACTACGCAGTGCTGCTTGTATCCCCTGTCTGCATAATATAGACATTTTGGACGGTCTTGAAGGAATATGTACAATCCATAATATATAGAGATCACCATTTCAGTAGAAGTTGCTAACTGCACAATAAGCCAGTTTCAAATTCAAATAAAAACAGTAAAGACACGGGCCACTCTGGGGTCATAAACCGTTCACGAGTCTGATTGCGATTGCATCATTTTATAGTGTAAACGATGAAAGAATTGGATTTCAACAAAAAATCTGAGTTGATCATCAGTACCAGCTATATTTACAGTAGTTGGTGATAATTTCTAATTAATTACTTATAATTGTTGACTGTTTTTTATGATGTAAAGCACTTTGAACTGCCTTGAAATGTTGAAATATGCTATACAAATAAACTTGATTTGACAATTGTCTCTTTGTTACTGTGGAGAAGTAGAGAAACAGCAGCATGAGCTCATGACATCCAACTGGATGTTATTTTGATATCCAGCTGGTTGTGCTGAAAAATGGCTATTATTACTATCTAAAGTATTAATTGCTCTTGAATCCTATGAGATTTTGTTATATTACAACCACAAACCTAAATATATGTTCTCTATCCTGACTTAAAGTATGCTAAAATACAACTGATTTGTCCATTAATTGCAGAATGTAAGGTGAAAATATGCATGACAAATAAAAATCCAAATTTTGTGGTGTGTATTTTGATTCCCCTGAATAAATTCCAGTGCATCTAGCTCTTATCAGAAGTCCACCTGTATTTATTTATGTCTCATTGGAAATTCATCTGCTGTGCGAAGGCCTCGGAGCTTTGTTAGAGGACACTAACTAACTGCACCATGAAGGCCAAGGAAGACATTAAGCTGGTCAGGGAGAAAGTAGCGGAGAAGTAGGGTTAGGTTCTAATCCAATGTCACAGGCATAGAATATCTTATGGAGCACTGTCCAATCCATCCTCTGAAAATGTACAGAGTATGGCACAACTGTAAGCTTACTAAAACGACCATCCAGCAAGACATGAATTAATTATAGATTCTGCCAAGATGCCCATGGCTACTCTGCAGAAGCTTTAGATGTCAATAGCTCCATTTGAAGCATCTGATGTCAGGACAACTATTAGTTATGCTCTCCACAAGTCTGGCTTTCTCCGAGTAGATACACTTAGAGTAGAAGAAACCCTTTTTTCACCATTGGAAGTGCCATCTGTTGTTTTTTACAAGCCATGTGGCAGAAATAGTGACTATGTAGAAAAAATGCATAGCAAAGAAGAAATTATATTTAAATGCTTAGTGTGGTATAAAATTAATGGACACCACAGGGAAGCAAAGTGGTGCCAGCATCATGCTATGAATGTTTGTCATTTACCTGCACTGGGAAGCTAGTCAGGAAGATGAATCCATCTAAGAGCAGGATTTCCTTCGTCTGAAAGGCAATATCTAATAGGCTGCAAAAGACGTGAGGCAGGTGCAAAGGTTCAACTTCAACCACAACAGCAACCGCAAACATGCAGCCAGAGCTATGAAGTGAAATGGCTTGGATTAAAACATTAACATGTGTTATATGAAGCCATGGAAGCTGGTAGACACAAAAAAATGCATCTATTTTTTTTTTTTTTTTTGAAAGCCAAATATCGTTTTCCTTCCTCCTCATAATTATGAGCTGTTTTTGTTGGTGAAGTTTGAGATAAAGAGAAGAAACTAAAGGATACTTTAGATCTGGAAAACTTATGATTTAAATTTTTAACTGACATGTCATTCATTTTCTCTTTTTTTTCTGTTTATGTCCTAGATTCAGTGATGTGCTTGGGACTACTGTCCTTTTGCATTAACACAGCTTTGCAAGGCGATAGCTTGCATGAAAAACAGCCTTACACTTGATTTATGCACACTTTGATATTTTTCATATATTAGTTTACAGCGCATTTATTTATGGCAAAGTAAATGACTGGAGTGTGTGTGCTCTGGTCCCAGGCAAAAAACTCCAATGGCCTAAAACGTTACTGTCACAATCACTGTCGCTGATTGTTGGTATGTTCGGTTTGTTTCTTTTTGCAGGCATGAAGTCTTGAAAAATTAAATTAAAGCCACACGCTTCAAGATGGAATTGTAGTGCAGCCGTCTTGACCACAGAGTATTTGAAAGTTTTCAAACACTCGTGGATTTTATCCTCACTACTGAAGAGGACGTGAATGGGAGCTCAGTTGCATCCCTCAAGCAACATTTGCAAGCCCTGTCTTCACAGTTGGGAATATATTTCTGAGATTTAGACACAAGCTTTGAGTGTATTGGAAATCCGTTTGGGGATAAAATGCATATTGAGAAAGTCAGTTCTAAGACTTCTCCAAGACAGGTGGACAGCCTTGTGGATATTGCATCAGATGGGACACTGAAAGCAACTTTCAGGGAGAAAGTTTTAACAGACTTTTGGCTCCACTTTCAGCCTAAGCATCCTATCTACAATTGTAAACATGGATTTTCCACAATTGTTGGCCTAAAAATAAAGCTGCACGTCCATATCAGTGTGGGGGGCACTGAAACTCCCCAGTTTGGAGCCAAATATTTATGCCTTCACACCTAAAAAAAAAACAGCACCACTCTTCTCATGAGGATGAAAAAAGAAGAACCCAATAAGTGAGTTAAGAGACTAATATTTTTGCATTGTTTATATTAAAATGTTCTGTTATTGTGGCTCAGTCTCAAGTTGGATGGTCTTGAGACAAATGGCTTAAGTGGTCCTCAAAGCTGGAAAAGTTTAAGAAACACTGATTTAAAACAAAATGTTTTATTTAGTAATGTGGTTGAGGTGTTAACTAACTTTTTGATACACTTATCATCTGACAATGGGCGCTTTAACCTATTTTGTTACTGGTTGAAAACCTAAGCCAAATTGTTGTGTCACCTGGTGTTTAACCCTCTGGAGTCCATAGACTCCAGAGGGTTAATTATTGCTTAATTGGTTCACATTTGACCCATAGCTGTGTAAATAACACCAGGTGGTTATTTATGACTCAGCATGATCTATTTTATGTGGACTGTAGAAAGATACCTCTGTTTAATCAAATGGTTAATAGTAACTCTGCCTCCTGTGTGGTGGACATAAGGACAGAGAGTTTCAGACAACTAGTCAAATTTGCTTTATTTTTTTCCTGAATAACATAATTACCCATAAACTGCTTATATGTTTACATGTTTTTTTTTGCTGTCATTGTTGTTGTTTGTTTTATGTTTAGAAATTAATTAATCACGACCGAGCTGACAGTGATGCTGGCAATCTTAATATCGGCTCACTCAGTTGATGCATTATGATTAATAATAGTTCTTGAAGAACAAATAAACTCTCCAAAATCAGCTATCCTTAAAAAAGGACATGTATGTGTGTACTGTTTCTGTACTATAAAGCTTTTCCTGTTTATTGCATGCACTTAGAGCTGACACCTTCAACTTTTCTCTCGAGTACAATTACTTACTCTTACACTTCATTTTTTTTTGAGAGTAATGTAAGTGCTTTGCTCTTGTTTCATAAAATGTGTGAACTTGTGTTGTTTCCATGATGGATATGTATTAGAACCTGCCAGGGGTGTTGTTTAGAGGTATAGTTTTAATGATAAACCCTCTGACTCCATTAGCAGTTTGACGAAAGTTCCCCCTTGTGAATAATGGTAATCCGTCATTTACAGTGAAACCCACATAGAATCAAACACTGGCAACTTTCTTGTGTTTGGAGGTGCTAGCAGACCACAGTAAGTGGGCAAGCCAATCTCCAGAGAGAAGAGGAGAGGCAGCTTTGAATACTAAAGTGAAAAAGCAAATTAAACCTCTGATAAAGCAGACACAAAGGCACAAATTCAAAGAAGACAATGTGAAAACAGAAAACGTGAAATACAGACACCAGCTAGACTTATTTTAGCATTTCAAACAGTTTGAAAAATATCTTTAACAAATTTTTAAGGAGAAATACAAAGTTTGTGAGCTTTTAACTTAGATCAATGGCATTGTCGGTACGTGTAACACTCACTCTGCACTTTTACAAAATGCATTTCTAATGCTAACCTTCTAGTATTAAGAAGAAAAATATTAGTATCTTGTTTCAATACAGGGATAATTTTTGCTCCTTATGTAAGTTCAGTTTTTAACCCTCGTCTGACCTTAAGCATTCCGATTATCTCATTATTTAAGGCAAATGTTTCTGGCTGCTTGCTTTGGCTGGTGTTTAATTTCACCTCATTTCTCCTACCTATCTTTCTACGTGGACATCAGAAAAGAAGTGGAACCTCAGAGAAAAAATCCCATTAAGCTGAAATGTGTTGGTGTATAGTCAAGCAGGGGTTGTGTGAGGAAAGGGGATGTTTTTGAGAGTGATGACTCATACCAAATGATCACATGCTGTTGCTATGTGATGATGGAAAGCATGGAAGTTTGCATGCATGTGCATTAAGCGGCTGGAGGAGCCTTCTGATCTGTGTGCACTTGCACTAACTTGCAACACAGTGTCCATAGATCACCTTTTCCGCTCATCTCCAAAGGCCAATTCACATGCATAATTTATCATTGTTATGTCCTTTATCAGAAATGATCCGTGTCACCATGGTTAAAATTTATTTTTCTTCTGTGCCTGGTGCCTGGATTTCTATTTTTAGTCTTTGACCATTTGTAATCTTTGACCATATTAGGATCACTGTATTCAAGGTGACAGAACTGTAGCTGTACAAATATTAAGTTTAAAATATTTTTATACCACATTTTAATGCATTTGTAACACAGACACTGCACGTTTTATTCAAGAGCAGAAACTGATCAAAAAAACTGCGTGTATAACCATCTAGACTGGAACAGAGATGTTGTTTCTTACTAGTGTTTTTGGGGTTGTTGCCTTAACACCTACCTCAAAAGCATTTCTCTTTGGCATAAAGCAAGAAATTGCCTGTTAAAGTATTTTTAAGTGCTTAAACTGACAGGAAATCCCTAGGATGTGAGAACTAGGCTCAGCATCACACAGGAAATAATCTACAGATGCTTGATCTGACCTCTCTGCAGGTCATAGACCCAAAGGAAACGATTTTATTAGTGATTCATTTCATTTAACAAATTTCATGTTCTTCAGTCCAAGTCATATTTTTCAACCCTGGGACTTCGAGGGAACTTCTTGCAACAAGCTTGGTTTTGCAGAATTGTCCAATAAATAAAAACAGTACTCACTGGTAATTGTAGAGTGCCTCTGATTACCCTAAAGCTCTCTGGTGCGAGACTTGGGCATTTTAGCTAATCATTTAAATGGTAGTTTCCCCTTATACTCTACAATTTTCTTGTTTAGTTACCATTTTCAGCAATTTGAGATCATTTTCAGCACTTCTTAATTTGGTTTTCAATTCCTGATTAGTTTTTAAATCGGTAGTACACTGTTCTTCTGAGCAGTGCCTGGAATTACCCATTTGACTCAGATTTTCATTGGGAGTACCCTATAAGCAGCATGTATAACATTTTCTGCTATCATCCTCAAAAAACTGCCATCTGTTTGACATTTTTCACAAAATGAACTTAACACTTCTAGTTATAATAACACTCCTTCCAATTAATGATCCAGTTACACAAAGTCGTTATATGAATGCCATACATAGAGGCATAATTTCTGTCAAAAGCAGTGATTTTTCTGGTTGGTTATGTTAGATCTTACAGCTTTTCCCAGTAGCTCTAACGTAGGAATTTGTAGAGCATAACACATTAAAGGTCCTGATTGACAGCCAGGAGGAAAACAAGAGCTGGTAAGGGACAAGGAGCTAAACACAATCCACCTCTATTGCAGACTGTTCACCTGAGGGAAATAGAAAAGATTCAGTTCATGCAGACTGCAGATGAAATGCATCAACCTTCTACGTAATGAGTGTGCACATTATCCTCTGTACCTTGGGAATAATGAGTGCACTCAGAAGACAATCTTGGCCTCTTTACATCAAAATACAAAACATACCATAAATAACGGAAGATCAACGTTGGTTGCAACAGTCCTTTTTTAGATGTATAGCTTACTTTTTTTAAGTTGTTACAGTTGGTCTTGGTCTATGTTTTGTGTTGTATCACCTATGTCCTACTTACTGCTGGTTAATGGTTTGTTTCTACCTCCTGAGATGGAAGGGGGTGGAATTTAGATGGGTTCATTTTTGTTTCTGGACCTTTAAGTTCATTGCGAGGTGTAAAGAGCATGCATAGATAATCACATCTATCATTCTAAAACAAGTGTCATTAAAAAAGTATGATATAGATTTAGCTTTTAAGAGAAAAACACAACAGGTGAGGCATCATATAAAGAATGAACATGGGGAGAAGAAGCTTGTGCCATCTCATAAGAAGGTTATGAGATCCTGGGATTTTTTTTAAGTCCATGGTAGCATTTTGAAATATATGCTCATTTTGAAAAAAAAAAAACATCTGGAAGCATTTAATCAAAAACAAAAAGTCATTGCTATGATATGAATCATATGAATGTCAGATGGGTGATGAGCCATTAAAATATCTATTTTCTACAGTGAGTATTATTAGTAAATACTAAAATACAGCCTTCAATCATGCTGTGTTGATGTTTCACTTGCAAAAATAAATTTTCAGCTCCTAATGTCACCCCTCCATTTGAAGTCAAACAGAACAAAACAAACTTATTTTACAGTTTTACTTTTTCTGTTGAAAGTGTGTTTCTTTTATCTCTTTGTGCCATTTTTATTGGATCAAAATTGCCAGTCAAAAGTTCAGCAGAAAAACTCATAAAGCCTCATATTTGTCATTTTTTTCCCCATCCAGCTAATTTGCATGTCTTTTTCTCTCTGTGGCCGGTGGCCTGTTTCAACCTCACTCATCCAGAATTCTCCTGGGATGCAGGAAGTTCAAAGGGTAAGTCAAAGCTTATGGGAACTAATCTTCACCAGTACGTTCTCTTCCTCTCACATCACCATGCATGCGGTCATCTCAAGTGTCCCGAACGGAGATCTGGTGTTTGTAAGGAATGCGGTCTCCTTTGGGGACAGCCGTGTTGACAAAGGAGGGATAACAAAGTAGCACTGGTCGAATATTATTTGTCTACATAAACAACAACAGGAAAGTCAGAGATCATTTTCAAAGTTCAGAAGTGTGACAAAGATGTAAATCATATTTTTACAACTATGAACATATTTTCTTGTCTGGTTGTTTTGTTTTATTTCAGTAGTTTGTCTATCACCTTATATTTAGGTTATTTCAAATATTTGTGCTTGCTTGAAGCAACACCCGTTTCCTTACAACTTTAAATTGTCATCCCACTGTCAATAACCCAAGCTGTACATCTTTATATGCACAGCTGATTTTGCAATCATTCTGTAGTTTACAAAGCTTTATTTTAAGTGAGTAATCATGCTGTATAAATGCAAGGCATGGCTTTCCTTTTAATGTTCAGATTTATATCTTCAGAGAAATGCTGTGTGTTTGTTCGCTGGTGTTTTTATTTTTGAATTTTTTCCTGCCTCTTGACAACAACACTGACTCATTCATTCCTAATCAAATCTAATCTAATGAAATGACACCAGTCTTATGTATATTTAAGCCACAGCTGATGAAGAAGACTGAATCTTGATAAACAGTCTTGGGGTTTTTATTGGAGAATCCCATATACAAGATGACATCTTCTTTTGGTCGGCTGTGTTCCCTGTTCCTCCTGCAGTGTCTGTTTTAGATTCAAAATGTGCTTCATACATTCTTTGTTAGAGGTTAAAATTATCATCCACTGTAGCATTTTTGACATGGCCAAGCATACACATCACCGCTCAGATCATCTGGGGGCTTGGCATATTAAAGGAACGCTTGCCAAAGTCCCACACAAACTCAGTTTAATATCTTCGGCAGTCTGTAACTTTTTCTGTCGCTTTCATTCCAGTACAACATAGATTATAGTCTAAAAGCCCTTCATGAGAGGTAAATAGCTCACCAAGCATTGACAGTGACGCTTTCATGGTCTGTTTATGACAAGTCATGTTATGTGCTGTAAATCACTTTTGAGGTGGCGACAGTTCTTCATTCACCAGTGAGAGACGCTGCACTGCTTATGACTACTTATGACAGGAAAGACCTGTTATTTGTCAAAGCAGCGGTAAAAGTGTCGAAATTCATTTTTCTTGGAAATATTCTGCCTTGCAAATGTTTCATACCACTTTAACATTTTTACATTTTGTCTCTACTATGAATGTCATTATGCTTCTTTAGAAGCTAATATGGTACATCAACACAAAGCAGTGTAAAATTGTGAGGTGGAAGGAAAAGGATACAGGATTTAATTTTACTTTTTTTTTTTTTTTTACAAATAAAACTCTTAAAAATGTAGTGTGCTCCATTGAATAGTATTGTTTCTAAATGAATGTGAAATTGTTCTCTTTGCATCATTTGAGGTCTGGAAGCGCTGCATGTGAGAAATGTAAAAATCAGAGAAATATAGCATTATACTTATATATATATATATATATATATAAAACAGTTGATGTTATTTCCAACATCAACTGTTGGAGGACATTTTCAGACAAGCCTCTCAGCAGCACTCGCCTCAGCCATTAATTATACAACAAGTCTGTGTGAGCTTCCTTGAGGAAAACGATGTCAGAATATTTTTGCTAATATTCGGCAGACTCCCACAGGTTTTCCTTCACTTAAATGAACGTGGCACTCCTCAGCTGCTGTCAGTGGAGGTGTTCAGCTTTGGATATAATTTGGGATTGCAACTGCAGGGAGCGAGCTTGTTTGTGTAAGTGAGCACACCAACCCGGTGTGCTGTCAATCTTAGGTGAGGAAGTTTGACTTTGGAACTGTCTGTGTTTCTGCTGCACAGTATACAGTACGCACATAGTGGGGGGGTGTTGGTAAGAAAATGTCAATTTGTGTTTTGTGCTTCTCTATCAGACCACATATACGTTTTGATTGAATCTTGATGATTCTTAGTTTATTCAATTATAAAGATTATACTTGTACAATGCCAAAATGTCTAGATTTCTCACAAATATTTAGTTCTGACCACATCAGTTCAAAACTAATCTTGTCAGCTATATTTATGTCAAAAGCAGATATTCAGATAAACATTTAGCTGAGGGTTTATATTTCATAGCTTATTTAGTTGGAATTAATTTTGTTTTATAACACAATGCTTTATTGGCTAAACATATTGGTAAACACATGAAAAATTCCTGTCAGTAAACCAGGGTGAAACACAAGAATTACCAAGATTACCTGTTCTGTGTGCTGGCTACACCAAAACAGTCTAGTCAGCACTAATGAACTGCTGGCAGAAAGGAAGAAACACTCAGTTTTGTCTAGAAACACCCAGAGTTATGTGATCTGATTTTGGAAGGAATTGGTGCTAGAGAGGGACCAAAGAAAGGAACCCAGAAGGCGGAAAGAAAAAAAGAGAGAATTTACATCACCTGGGTAGGTAGGTTCACAAACTGAGATAATCAGAGTTCATGATATGAAGAAGGAATGACATCTGAACAGTGAACAGGTGGTTGGATCTTCCTTTTAAAGCCAACCTGTGATCGCCTGACCACTTCTGTACAGTACAAACCCACACACACAAGAAAAAACTCAATTGAATATGTCACTAAAAGTGCTCAAGGCCTTTTATGATTGCCGTTTTCAGTGTATCTTATGTTTTTGCATATTTGTTTTCAAAAAAGAAGTAGAACATGTCATGTATCTGGAAACAGCGGAACACTTCCGTAAAGCTACTGATGTGGGGCTGTGAAGTAAGGGGTTTGCAGCTCTAGTGACCAATGCATAATGGATTCCTGCCATGAAGATAGTGAGGAGGAGAACTGAAATAGAATACTGCTAGAATTTACACAGAGACCGACCAGAAGCAATATGAAAAATATTGACACAATTATCAAGAGACGTCAGTCAACAGTATATGTAGAAAAGCAACAGGAAGGTTAAGCTGACTGAGGAGCTGGGGAACTGCCTGCTCATTCAGACAGATTGGTATGGAGAGTCATTTGTTGTAATGTCGGAAAAGATATGAGATGAGATGATTTCAGGTGAGAATAGTGTAGGTATTTGGCAGAGAAGTTTGTTTTCTGTGGTGGCTTTATCTTTATGAACTTCATTATGATTTGAAACAATCATTTTCCAATATATATGAACAAAATGGGGTCTTTATGTGTAGCAGATACAGTGGTTTTATTTAAAATGTCCTCTTTTATGACTTTTTGGCCACATTCTTTGGTGTATCCAAAAAATGTGGCGCCATAACAAAAGTACATCTTTTGGAAGATGGAGGGGGAAAAAATCACAACTGCTCCTCACTTCACACCAGTAGATAATAATAAAATTATAGGAGGAGAAATATTCAACACTTTCCTATATTTAGCTTTATTTTACAAACCTGTAAAATAAAGGGGATGATCTACAAAAATGATTAATGCACAAGGTTATTTCTGCCTTAATCAGTAATTGAGTTTTTTGTTGTTTCAACAATTATAGAGGACCCCATTTTGAATTTAAAATAATGTTTAATATAAATCAACTCGGTCCTTTAAGGAAACAAATAAAAAGATGCACAACTAGTGAGTTTTGTGATGCAGAGTTGGAGCCAGGACCCCATCTACAGAGAAAATAGTCATCAGCACATCGGTCCTGAATTTGATTCCTGAGTCTGAGACCTTTGCTGCATGTCCTCCCCCCTTCTCTCTTCATTCATTTCCTGTCTGGTTATTATCAATAAAGGGTCCTAGAGCCAAAAAAATAAAAATAATCTTAAGAAAAAAAAAAGAAAGATGTACCTCTAATGCCAAATGTGCTTTGGTGCATAAGCAGTACAGTGAGGACAGAAATATTGCTTCTTTGTACTAGTTGAAAATGTGGAAAGATATGATAAAGTGTCAATAATGATAATAGTAATGAAATTACATTTCTCTTTAAGGTCTTGTTGATAATTCAGAAGAAATGCCCAAGAAAAGAAGGAGCGCATTTACATGAAGACCAGAGTACTTGTTTGATGTTACAGAGAAATATAGACTCACTTGCTAATAGTTGGGTGAAAACTCTTTTGGCCGCAAAACCTCCTTAAATACTTGTAACTTAATTGATAAAATCCATAAAATTGTTATGGCTGCCAGGAATGTCGTTTGAATCTCATTATATTGGTTTACTAGAAACATTTGTATTTATTTGCTAAAATGTCAAGTCTTTACCCTGTCTGCTAATGGAAAGGTAAAAAGTTTGTGAACCAAATTGCCAAAACAAATACAATCCATATATCCCTATTTAAATGCCAAACAATGTGGTCTTCAAATGATTAGCTGCATTTAACTTAAAATTCAGTATTTGAATGGTATATACTAATTTCACAGTGTTGGAAAAATTATGAAAAGGTTCAATAGCCTGTTGGTTTGACTCAATATTTAGAGAAATTATGACTCTCAAGGAGAACTTATCTATTCACAGACCAACTCCACACCACTAAGCACCCCAGGTCACGTCATATTTTCAGCCAATATACCCTTTTAGCTACACTTTGTCTGTATAACTCCTCTCCTGATATGATTCACTCCTCACCTACAGTGTGAAATTAACTTTGGGTCAAAAGGCTATTAGCGTCGCAAATGAAAAACCTTTCAAAGTGACTGATGATGAAAAGTGTAAAGGCTAAGGGAAACGTTAGGCCACAAGCAGTAAACACAAAGCTTAAAATGGAGGATTACGGAGTCAACTCAGCTTGGTTACTTACAGAAATGTAAGCACCCTGAGGTGCAAGTGCTTGTCTTTTGTCTTATCTTTGATGGAATAAATACTTTCAAAGAGTATTGTGATTCACTGTAAGATAAAAAAAAAAAAAATTATTTCATGTCTTGAGGGTTGTGTGATTCATAAGAGAGATTTTTTCATGAATTGAAATTAGAGTAAAAGAGTACATTTTGCATGGAGAAAGATTAAATGAACGCGTCCTTAAACAAACACCGCAATCATACACTTGACTGGAAATGAGCACAAATACTTTTTTGTTCACTGAAAAGACAAACTAGTCTGTGTTTTTCTGTTATAAATCATTACGTGTCTGCTCTGTTTCTTATTATGTAACTGCAGTTGTAATCTTTGCTTACACTAATTAATACAGATAACCATAAAAAGCAAGGAGTTAAAAGCACGGCTAAGAGAGTATCCTGAGGTCTCACTGGCGATTTGCTATTGATATGCCTTTTGACTCAAACTGAAACTAATGTTGGGCTTTTGAATGGAAAGAAATTGAGGTAATTATAAAATGAAGAAGTGTAGAAATAGGCATGTATTGAAGCCTGAAGAGGATCAGAGAACATGCAGTATGCTTTTATGATGGTCTGGTGAAGTTGCGATCTGAATACTAACATTATATTCAAGCATAGCATAAAAGATCATTTATCTTATGATACTCTCCTGATTCAACTGAAGACAGTTTTCTTTTGTCCCCTTATTCAACACATATACTAAGCTAAGAACCAGACAGGTATACCTTTATCTAAAGGTTCAATCATTGTGATTGATTAGAGTTCACTGCAGATAATCTTGTTGCCGACATTTAACTTTATTTTGTTAAACACAAATATATTTTAAATATTCAAAGACTGCCATATGAATAACATGAATTTTTAACAATATGGAAGTTGTGGAGTGTGACTAAATTGACTGTGTGTGACAAAGTATGTACACCTCATACTAACAGGTGCCAGCCATGAGTATCAGCCATTAAATGAATCATCACATGTGAGATGATATCATATTTAGCAGCAATGAATGATGGTGTTTTTGCCCACAAGGTGAATCTCTACAAATATTCAAAGGTACATGATGGAAGAGGTTTTTTTGTTAATACTGTTCCTCAAGATGGCATATATTTGTTTTTTTATTGTTTTTAAAATAAGCATTCACAGTGTATTGTTTTATTTTTGACACTAAAAACCCAACTCAGTCCAATGATATTAAGATTAAAAAGTGTAATAACGTTTGTTTCACTTTTATTTATTCAGGTAAACCTCATTTGGATATTAGGTCTTATACTTAAGAGTGACCTGTTTTATATAAATATACAAAACAACATGTTAAAAAGCAACATAGTCAGTACAATTCTTCCAACCAAATTAACTGAAAGAACACAACTCAAAATAAAATAAGACATTTGCAATAAAATATCATGAGCAGGAGCAGACATCTAATTATGCTTTCTTCATTGTACTAGTTTAAAAAAACACTTAAGTTCAAATAACCTACACAGCTTTTGGTCCTGCTGTAGTTTGTTCTAAGTAAAACTACCTATATAATAAAAGGCTTTTTTCCAAGTTCTATATAACCGCATCGTCTGCATGCATTTGGCACTGAGTATCTTTACAGCTTTCAGTGTAATTCATTATTACATAAACAAAATAATAATGATCCAAAATGGATCCTTGTGGAACCCCATTTTTTTAGCTTTCAAAAATTGTTCTCGTATTGTGAACTTTAACATATTGTTCTCACTTTTTCATCCTACTCATAGACAGCAAGGGACAGCAGGAACTGTCAGACTATATTAACCTCTGCATAGAGCTTTCATTTTAAATCCCAGTAATGTTTGAAACATGAATTATATTATGTGCCTCTGTCCTCAGAGTTTAATTAGGGAAAGGATGCTGCCTCACTGAGAAAACAGAGACCTCTAATTGGAGAAATGTTTTGTTCTTCTGTTGCTTGCTTATTATAAAGGGTCTAAAATCATCAGTCATAAAATATTTCAAAGAAAAGAATGTATTACTTTTATGTTCTTTGTTGAAAGTATTGTCTAAAAACAGGAACGAAAGAAGCAGTTCAGAATTGGTTATCACTGTCATGTATCACTGCAGTGGAGTTGATTCCCAACATTACTTGTGTGTGTTTGTCTATACCATTTGGCAGAGATGGTTCAAAAGTCCTCCAGGCTTTAATTGGAGCTTTGAGGAGCTTAATCAGCTGCTGTTGCAACTAAAAACTCCTATATTCGAGTTGTTTCTTATCAAAATAGATTTGCATTTTTGTTGAACCGTGTTGGCACTAGCACAAATAAGCCAAATTTTGAGATGAGCAAATGAATACATTTAAGGAAAATCAATATCCACAATCAATATCCACAAATAAGTCAGAATTGGTTTTACGTGTCTTATGGAATGTTTACCTTTATGTTTCATTTATTCTCTTTCTGGACTTATTTTTTCCTGTGGGATTTTCTTTTTCTGGATTTTTGGGAAATTTTCAAAAGTCAAATAATGGAATCACAATCTTTTTTTTTTTTTTTTTATAAATTGCTATTTGGGCCAAATTCCCATCTTTGACTTTCATTTCTAGGCACAGAATTGACAGATCAAACCTGTTTACAATTGCCTTTAATGTGAAGTTTTTTGTCTACTATCTGAGGAAGTCTCGCAGTCAAAATCACAACATTGCAGTTCCTGTATTCATATGGTTATGACACAGGCCAGGCATAACAGACAACAGGACAGGAGCTCATTTCTGAGTTTGTCTGTTTTCTGATGGGAGTGTCTGATTCGGAGAAGGTCACTGTTCTTTTTTACCCTGGCTATATGAAATCTGCCTGCTGTTTGCTGGGAATGAAGTTCCCAGCAAACATCAACAGTATGTGCCTGCCTGGGGGAAGTGGATTATTTTATTACTAAATCAAATAATGTCTGTGTGTATCTAGCCCTGTGTCTGGGTCATCACATTATAAAAAAAAATAGTTTTGATCGTTTCTCACAGAATGTCACAGGGAAAAATAATATTGTGTAAAAACTGTAAATATTATTTCTAGTTGTAGAGGAACTGATTTTGGAAAAACAACAGAAGAAAAACGTTTCTGTTGGAAGAAAAAGCTACATCATTCAACACTGAAATCTTCCCTGGTTGCACAAAACTTTTTTGTAGAATATCTTTTACATTAGGCATGCAATATTAACATTTTTAACATGCATTTATAATACATTCATCCTGAACAATTCAGATGCAGCTTGGCTGAAATAGCTGTGCTTCCATTGACCATAAAATTGTGCAAACTGGAATTACACAAATAAATTTGCTTCATGGAAACATGGGAATTTCAAAAAAGGAAGCTTGTTTGTTGATTAAAAGTTTTTCCACCTACTATGGAAACATATTTTTCAAATCACATGAGTGACATCACTTTGCATACAGCATACATTGTCTTGTGTTGTTTTCCCCCTGTAGTAAAAATCCTCATGCTACATTAGACACATTCACTTTGTTAGGTATTATAGTTGAGGTCTTCCTCAAGGAGCTTATAGTAACTCAAAAAGGTTTATAATTGTTCCAATAGTTCCAAATTATTCAACTTTGCTCTTTCATTGTAAGTTTGTAATTCAATAATAAAAAATGTAATAATGGAGTTAAGTTCAAGATTTTAGATAATCATTGATAAGCTCTGACATTTAAGGTGTATTTCCACTGGGCTGTACTTTACCCATATCAGATTTTTTTTTTTGTCAGTGCTAGAAGCACTGTGACCATCATATATGATGTGTTGCAAAACTGAATGACTGTCTGTAGGCACTTTCAATTCAACATGTCAAGAGGGTTGAAAGTGTGGGAAATGGGCAATATTTCACTTTGGCGTGCAACAAATTGCATTGAAATAACAAATATCACTGTCTATAAGTAAAAATAATTTGAATAGTTTATGTTTAGACTTTTATAACAATAGGATGTGGTAAAGAAACCATATTTAGTGTTTTACATTTTTTCTATATATAAGTTGAGGACACTATCAAAATACAGATGTCTGTGATGTTTTTTGATTTAGACCAAGGATGCCCAAGTCCAGTCCTCAAAATCTACATACATCATATTTACATCATATGTAAATATGATTTACATCATATTTACATATGATGTAAATATTTACATATTTACATCATATGTAAATATGATGTATATTAAGAAACTGAGACAACATAGATTTAAACTTTTTCTATCAAATATTTGTAAAATGTGCATTACACAATGCTAAGCTTTTTAAGACACCTTATTAAAGCCACATCTGGCTTACCTTTTTGACATCATGTTTGATTTTGGTTAAAGGACTGTCACATTTAGAGTGAAGAAAATCCTTGCAATTGTTGCTATGAGATTAGGTTCAGTCCCATAATTATATTTAGAATTTATTAATGATAGGAATATAACACCAAAGGACAGATTAAAATGAATATTTCAAAGCCACAACCAACTGGAAGGTGAAATTCAACACTTGTGCAAAGCACTTGTGATGTTTGCGTTTATAGTCTGCCACCTTGTGGCGGTGTTGAGTAGTCGCACACCAAGTTAAAGAATACAGAGAGGTTTTTCTGGTACGATTACATTTTATGATAATTGATCATATTTGATTATATTGTAGCTTACCGATACACTATTGAACACTGTCTTTGCTTTGAGCAGTAGAAGTTCCTTATTACAGATAAAATTTAAAAGCAAATAACATGAATAATCCAATGTTGGCTTTATTTTTAATCACTTCTTGATGATTAGCTTTCATCACCAAGCAAAGGTTAATATTGTAGTAACAGATATTTTACCTTTCTGTAATATATCTTTAACTGAATTGCTTTCTGGATTGCATTTAATTTCTGTAGAATGTGTAATAACCAGCATAATGCAGTTGATTCTTAAATGTCACTCCCACTTCAGGAAATAAATGGTAAGACTGTAAAATCGTCATGTGTAAGAATGTTAATGTCAGTGGTTCACGCTAGAAGCAGCTAATAGACTAATTACTTTGGATTTTATTTCAATAGTTTGTGAACCCGCTCATTTGGTAACCTTAACGATTACTCACTTTGACCCATTTTTGGGTTGAAAATGTGACCTAGTATGTTGAGTCAATGCCATAATCAAAACCTTTTTTGTTAAACCAGCATATGTCTCAATCTGTTCATATTTGACCCAGTTATTCAAAATAACTCAAATTAGAAGCTAAATACAATCTTATAACAAACGGCAATTTTTTTGCATCCATTCACATAGCATGCATACTTTTGAATTGTAGGTAGAAAATAAGCACACAGGGGGAAAAAAAACAAGCTTGCACTGTCTGGGAGAACATACGAAGCAAACAAACTCCCTCTGAGCAAAATAGTTCACCAGATAGCAGCAACCTTTTTAGATGTGAAGCTTCAATCATCAACACAAGCCCAAGGAGGCTTCCACTGGAAAAGTCATACTCTAGTGATTTTTATAGGATGATATTTTTTTATGTAGCACTGTAAGAATGCATGGAGCCTGAAGAGCTAATCAGAGAATGATAACCATCATTGGAGCTAGTTCTATTGAATTGACTTTAATGCATCTCTTTTCCTTAGCAGTTTCTTTACAAGGTAAATTTCACAGTTTGAAAAGTCAGAATAGATAATAAATATAAATGTTTTCTGTACATCTCATGGTAAAATTTTACATAACCAGCAATATTATTAATACTTATTCAGGCATATTACAGGCGAAAGCAAATACAGCAAAATCAGTGACTTATCTAGACAAAATTACTTTCTCTACCAGACACATAATGTCTTACTGCAACTGAAGGTTGCAATTATATGTTGGATTAGATTTTTTTTTTTCCAACAGTCAAAATGTTCTATTGCTTGTGATTTCAACCATTTGGAACAGACTAAAAAAAGCTAAATTATTTATATACTTTATACACCTACATGTGCTTTCTTTCTTGATATTTTATATCTTTTAGGTTCTTCTGTAATGAACAAATATATGTACTCATACATCCTAAACTTGTTCAAATTTTTTCATGTTAAAGCCCAAAATTCCTCTTTGTTTTATGAGGATTTCGGGTAACTTTTTATGCCACTGCTGACCACTCAAGCACGTTTAAAGCTATGCGTTTCATTCATTTGTTGTGAATAGGCACTCGATACATAAACTGAACTGAATAGAAAAGTGTACATATAATCATTCATTTGTCAAACAAACTTCATTTTAAAACTTTCTGCTCATTTTAAGTTGATCTCTGTATATAGGTCTAAAAGCATTTTAAAATTAGATTTGTGCATAAATTTTTAAAGCATATAGCTGTTATCCAGCACTAATGAAAACTAATCTATTCATTGATGTGTGTATGTGTGTGTGTGAGATAGAGTGTGGGGATGCTCCTGAACCCTCACTGATATGCAGATGCTTTTCTGATCACATTCCACATGCATCACTGCAACAACGCCATTGTTAAATTTGTCCCCTTGACAAATTTGGCAGTGTTGCAGTAAATGCATCTGCACACATTTTCTCACATGAAACATTTCCCTGCATTATCATATTTCCGATTCTCTGGGTTGATAACTGTGACTGTGCGGAAAGAAATCAAACACCCAGAAAGCCAATAGACACTTCAGAGATGCTGAAGGAAAGTTGTTCCAACCTAATTGATATTGATGAAATTCAAAGGATATCTTTTCGCAGGCAACTTTTTTTTTCTGGGTTAATACTTCACCAAGAGTAATTTTCCGATCAGAAATACACCACTAGACCTAATTCAAAAAGCAAATGAGCAAGAGGATTAGAAGTGAGGCTCATGCTAATGGTGAAGTAATTTCACTCTCAGGCAGATAGAAGACTCTGCAAGAGGATTTATCCAATCTTCTCCAACTCCTCTGAAATCCGCTTAAATTTATTAGGCTAATATCCCAGGGACTGCAATGATTTTAAATCAGACACTGCAAAACAAAAGTGTGCCACATTTTTATTGTCACATCTTTAGTTTTCGCTTTTAGAATATTTATATAAATATCGCGTGATTACTTACTATAAATAGACGGTGCATAAATATAAATATGCCTAAAACGATTCGGCTGCTTATAACTTTTGACAAATTTTGTGCCATATTTTGGCTCACAACTTATTTCAGTGGTCTTCCTGTTAATTGTATAGAGTTTGTTATGCTTTATGAAGTAAAGCATGAGAAGATAGAGGTATTTATATAGTATTTCTTTTTTCCACAGTAGATATTCCAAAATCAGCATGTGCAAACCTTCTCCACTGTTATCAGTACAATATAGATTTACTTTTGTTTTTACCAACTTTTTGGCTACACTCATTATCCAGTACGTCTCATTAGCCCTAATTAATTGAAGACTAAGGCTTTCATTGTTTTGGAAAAGCTTTGTTACAGTTGCTAACTCCAGCTCAGATAAACCAACAGAGCAACCTAGCAGTAACAAAAGCAGAGCATGGCAACGTATTCGAGAGAGAATTTCTCCTTTACTGCTTTTGTTACTTAAATGTATGCCTCTTCCTGACACCTTTTTTCACATTTCAATGGTGAGTGGATATTGAACCTACTACTTGTAGCAGTTTGTCCAGCAGGTAATTGACAATATTAGATTATAAATGTTTTATTCAAGTTGTTCAAATGTTAAATTGAGTTTATTATTAAACTACAAGGAAAGAGAGCAAAACAAGATTCAAGAAAAGAAATACTTTACTTGTCTTGAAAGATTAACACTGCAGAATAGGTTCAATGTTTGTAGTGACACATTTTGTTTTCATTTCATCACATATTTACCATTAAAGTTTTTGTGATGTTTTCACCATAATGCTCTCATATTGCCCTTAATGGCAAAAGCATCAGCTTCTTTAACCTTGACATCATAAGAAGACAATAAACAGCTACAATGTCTTTTTGTACTATGTAAACCCATGGTTCTAATGAAGTTTGCCAGTATTTGAATTTTGTCTTTATTCTGTATGCAAATCCATGAAAGACGCATATATATCAAACCGCCCTGCCAAGTAATACCTTATGGGTGATATTCTGGTTTCCCCAGTGAACTAGTTTGAAGCAGTGAAAAGATTTTGTTGGCTTTGAATGTCTCCAACCTGCACACCGGGTGACAACATCACCATAACAACAGGACAAAGTGGCATTCAATAATCACGGAAAATTACTCTGTGCTCTTAGTTTTTTGTTTTATTTTTCTTTGATTATTCAGGGATTTCTAATGCAAATTAAATTATTAGACTTCATTAGGTAAAGAGTGAGCTAAAAAAGTAAATATTGATGTTGCAGTCAGTTTATATATCAAGCAAAAATGATTTTAGAGGATTTCAAACAATGCTTCTTTCTCTTCCTAATTTGAAAGTGAATGACGTAAGAAACACAACTGCCTGCCTGCTGAATCACACAAAAGACAGAGGATGAGCTCCCTGTGGGGAAAGATGACAAGTTTACAATTGTGAGATTAGAATTTCAGAAAAACATTAGAAAAAAATTGTGCTCAGCCATGTGAATTGACTCTTTTTTTCTAGACGACTGTATTTTCTGATGTTTTTGTCTTGTTAATTTTACTGCAGGTAAGTTGCATTAGCATTTGGTGTTTATCTGACAGAAGGCTTTAACATTGGAAACCACAAAGAATATTTCTTAGTTTTCTAATTTTAATGCTGAAACACTAAGCTCTCTGTCCCATTGGTATTTGTCCACAGTTCTGTTATTTTCTATGGTTAAGAGTATGAGCAGTAAAAAACATGAATAATTCATAAGTTGGGTGGATTGTCTTGCTAAGGTGTTATAAGGCTTCTGATGACAGAGAAATATACCATGCATACGCTATTACTTTTTGTTTTAGCTGGACATTGAATACACATCTTTCTACCTCCTTCCCAGTTTTCAATAATATATTCAAGTGTCATTACGTAAAGGAAAAAGCTTTTTTGAGACTAAAAAAGGCATCCCTACCTGGCCAAAAATATGGCATTTTTACAAGCACAGAGAAGTTTAGAACTTCTCGATTTACATAAAAAAAACATACAAAGGTAATGAATTCAGGGTACGTGTTGCTTAGAATATATTGTTCAGACAAAAAAACAGCTCTGAGTGGTGCTGAGGAAAAACACTTTTTAAAATAAATGCACCATGCACAAATATCTAAAATATGATGAATTTTATCTCTGAGCAGATTATTATTAAAGAAGCAATCTCAAATAATTTCTTGTCACTATTAGCCTAAATAGAAAATAGAATTTGTAGAAATAAATAATCTCACAATGGTGACTAACAATTTATAAGTACAGTCTATACATTGTTCTTCGGTATCTTTTTCTTTAGGTTGAGAGTAACACAAAGTGGTTCCAGAAACAACAGATTGGCCATTAAATCTGCTTCGGTCTCATCGGCTGTCATGTGCAGCTCCTGAGAAGAAATTGCAAGGAAGAACAGCAGCAACCTAAGAGAAATGACATAAGCAGAATTACAGGCTGTTGTAAGGACTGATGTGATGTGGAAGAAAAAACTTAGGCAGCAGTTTCAAATTGCACACACAATTTATTTGAAAACTCTGAACTATTCTTAGTTTGTAAACAGTCCGCATAGCAATGAAGACTCACGAATGTCACTTGGTAAGAAGACGTTGTAATTCTCAGTTCCAGAGTAAAGTCTTGACAGACTTTGTTGTATGAAATAAACACTTTTAGATGTAAAAGCAGAAGTGATCTTTCTGCCCTTCCTGACTTTTTTAAGCAGATTTACTTCTATATGATTTCACTGCTCATTAACTAAACAAATACTAAACAAATAATGCTCACATGAGTGGAGGAATTTTGCTTGCCCCTTTTTTTTTCTTTTTTTTTAAGAATTTTTCATTTTTAACCTCTGGATTTTTCTATTTTCCCTTGCTGAATGTAGTTAATTGGGTTTCAGTAATGTGTGTATTCGTGTTTATATTTGAATAAATGTCTTGCAAACCAAATTTAGTTCCTTGAGTTTTATGTCTTGGGAAGGATTCTGGTTGTGTATTCACCTCTGCAACATACTTTTATGTTCGTGAAATCCTTTTTTCCTTTTATCTCAGTCATTGCGGCATTGAACTGATTTCCATCCTATATAGCAATTACTGTGGTGCAGACTGTATGGAGATATACAGAATTACCCATTTTCAGCCAGAAATAATATAGTACTTCTGAATTACCCTTGATGTGCATCACAATATGTACCTTCAAATCATTCTTTTCCCCTCACAGATGAAAGCAAACACATCATCAAACAGGTTTTGCTTCTGCCTGAGCTGCTTGCATTCATCCAATGGGTTCGTTGGGCTTAGAGTAATATTTTGTGTTAACACTTACTCTGTAATGTCAAGCACCAAAAAATACGTGACAATGTTGGAATGGAATTGGCCCATTTTTGCTTCAAGTAAATATGATGGAATGCTGCTTTAGTGCACTGTTTGGACACAAGCTTTAAAAATGCCATTTTTTGTGTTAACTAAAGGCACCACCAAACCTTTATCTCTTGATACAAGTGGACATGAACAATAAACCGACAAGGTTTTACACTTTAACATTGATCTGCTTATGAAACAATTTCTTAATTGTGAAAAATAAAACAAAGGTAAGGAAGAATTTTTTTTAATTAAAACTTAAACACTTATTAGAGAGGAAAAATAAATAAATATTAACTCAAAAAACGTCTGTGGTAAAAACAACCAAAATCAGGGTATTTTGCAAATCCAGTCCTTGCTCTGGGCTGACTTAGGTCATTTTCCATTCACCAGAACAGGTTTAAGCATGGGTCTGATGCTTCTGGTTTAGCCTTTATCCGAGTTGTCGGTAGCTGTTGCGCATTAGCACCGCTCATGTCAGCATGTGGGGTCAAATATCCCACTTTCTGTGTAGTACATGATGCATAATTTTGAACTTTAAATCTGCAGTGAGTGACATTTATAAATAAAATATGTTGTAACAGTATTTTATGAGACAAAAAATCTATGAAAAAACCAAGCTCCTCCACCTCCCCTTAGTGCTATTATTGTGAAGTTCAGAAATGCACCGCTCCTGGTCAAAAGCAACAAATCAGAGTCAGGAGGAAGGTCTTAACGCTGTCAATACCACTTGTTTACACACAGCTCAATATGCTAATGGAGGAGTAATGATGTACCATTACAGAAAACTGTTTATCCGCCATCGTCAGTGGCCGTGCTAACTAGCTTGAGCATTCATGGCAGCCTCTCAGGATGAAGCTATACACAAGCATGATAATAAACAAAAACTAAGGCAAACATCACTTTATTGTGCTACTACAATAACTTAGCTTTTCAGTAATTCATTGAATATGACTGTATCTAAATGTTGGTCAGTAAAATGAAACAGTTTCACATCTGTCAATCAGTTAAAAATTAAAATAGATCACACACTATCCATCCTGCTCAGAAGTTTTGCACTGCAAGAGAAAGAACTCAAAATCCAATTTCCTTTGCAGTAAAGACACAGCAATTGTTGCTATGATATAAACATCCATCACAAGTCAGTGTTCACTGACTGAAGCAGATCCTCCACTAAGCTCATTCAACAAATTTGACACAATTGGCTTAAACCTTCAAGTTAGAAGAGACTAACATCAGTCATACAATCAAATAAATAAAGTGTTTCACTTGCCACATAAATTGTACGTAAAGATATGTGTGTTATGACTCTCTTTTTCACATATGCACTCCACCCCTCATCTATAAGCCTGAAACAGAACAGATTCTGGCATTTGTCTTTGCCAGTGATAAACAATGGGACGATCCTGATTCACACAACTATATATCCTGGTAGCAGTGATGTACAACAGTTTGCTTTTGAGAAAAAAAAAATGGAGACCATTGTTTTAGCAACAGTAGATGAACCACTGGCCTCTTATTGGACAGCCATAATAAATCAAACTGTCCAAGCTGAAAATCTGGTCCAGCACAAATTAACCCATAATAATAAAACACAGCAAATGTCCTTCTTCTGAACAACAATGCCTATGTTTCTTTATATTTTTTGTAAGGTGTGAAGACTAAAGTGAGTATAAAGAAAACAGAACCCCTCAGTGTTTTCTTACTACATATATTTCTAATATTTGAACATGAAGTTCTGACTAGATGTCAAGACAGTGAATAGCCCTTTTGTTGCGATTACTGAAACCATGTTGTAGAAATCTACATGCCACTTGAAATTAGGTCCAGGGTTTACATAAATGTGTCACATCAGCCTCTTCATTTGCTTTTGTTCCACACCACAGGAGTTAATAAATTTTAAGAAATGTCTTATTGTACTCTCTGTCAAAAAATATGTATGTTGAACACATTGAAATCAGTGAAACAAAAGCCTTCCATAACTCTGTAGCCATTCAATTAGGAAGGCAGCCACATCTGGAGGATCGGACTGATTTTTCTTTCTGTGTGTTTCCATTCTGTTTAGAATCCTTCTAAGAGTGCATACCCTAACAATTATTTCATCCACAAAATGCAGTAGCATCAATATCTCTCTGTCTTAGAAGCATGAATCTAAGTCTTAGATTCATGCTTCTAAGACATGCAATAGCTAATTTAACTCTTGAAAATTAGCCATTGCCCTGGCCTTCATTATTCATGCACTAAAACCATACTACCACTATCTTCTGAAAATATTACATTTGTACAGTATAATTATCACTTTTGCCTGTCTGCCCTCCAACACTCACTCAGTGATCTCTTCATCCTGGAGCAAAGGAAAGTAAAATACCAACACAAGCAATGGTAACATACTTCCTGCCAAATTAAGCCCTGGATACCAACTTACCTCCTTCTGAATTTGACTCCTCTTCCTGGAACTATAGGATTCTTGCAGTTTATTTAATTGTGTATGTTGAACATTAACAACTCACCTCATGCCTCAGTGCGATCGAAAATCCCTGAACCCTCGGCTGCTTCATCATTTTTTTGTCTCTCTGTTACTTTCTAAATAAACCTTTTATAATCATTCCTCTGGTCTTCATGATTGTCGCTGCTTAAGAGTCTTGGTTACCATCATGACACTCTGATCTAGGAACGCCTTGGGATCTCCTCGATTCATCTGAAGAATGTCGCTGGGGAAAGGGATGTCTTTGTTTCCCTTCAGGGTCTGTTATTTCCGTGTCCTGAGCTCAAATACATGGAAAACAAAGTGTGGTTGAATAGGGGGATTTGTGTTGGTCAATAATGTCTATCATTTAAAATCATAATAAAATACAAAGAGGTTTGTCCCTGAAACTTAAGAAAATTCCATGGGTGTGAATACTAATTGTTTTGCTAAACCTAAACAATGTGCACCATATTATGCATGTTCATTTATTTATTGCCAACATTAGTTTTCCGATGCTAACTCTGACTTTGCCATGCATATCTTGATGTGGCAAAAATATATCATTATAAACTTTAAGTCTAGTTTTTATTTCATACCAAGAACAGAAGGAACTCAATGACTCATGGGGTTTGCTCTGGTATAGAAAATAAACTATGCTCACTGTGGTGAGGAAAAGAAATCAATGACAAGCTTAAGCACTCAGCCATATTGTTGCTCCTCGGCATCACTTAGATGCATCTGCAGTGCAGATTTTGCACCCAGAGCCCACATTGAGAGCGAGTAAAAGAGTGTAGGAGGTGTAGATGGGTATGTGATAAAATCAACTTCCTCAGGAGAAGGGAGTTTAATACTCTGTCAGAGACTTTCAAATTGTATATTGAGTGCATTTATTTGAATTAAAGCAGTGTTTTTCAACCACTGTGCCGCGGCACACTAGTGTGCCGTGGGTGATCGTCAAGTGTGCCGCGGAAATTATCCAATTTCACCTAACAAATTAATTATCTGCAAATAATATGCCGTTTTCGAGTGTCTGTGCTGTAGAAGTGACT
>CAEGAG010240259.1:0-11414 GCA_903067065.1 Brachyrhaphis terrabensis | reverse complement strand
TGCTGCAGCACGCTTATGAGGTCGCCCTGCGAGAAGCTCAGCAGAGCTCCGCCCACGTCCGGCGAGAGATTGAGATGAGTTTCTGAAGCAGGTGACCATGAAGAGACGGCTCGAGCGGCGAGAAGAACCGTGGACTAGAGAGGCAAAATACAGGAGCCAAGAGAGACCATGATTAGTGACAGCTAACCCCCTTGGGTTACAGGACTAATGTAACCAAAAAACATATTTATGGCACCCTGCATAAGTATTTATTTTGAATTTTTGAGCCTTACACTTTCATTTAAATATTGAAAACGAAGAAAAAAAAAGAATTCGTGTGCAATTTTCAGATTGCAGTATTTACAAATCTTCAGTTAAAATGCGAAATACACTTTTAGACACACTCACATATGAGGCATGACAAGAAGCAGTGCAACAGCAGCGTTAATAAAGCAATGTGTCTGGGATTAAAACACAACTCAGTCAAGCTTGCCTCACCTGCGAAGCAGCTGGAAACAGAGGAACGTTGCTCTCCTCTGAGGCATCCACGGCAGCGTTTCTAGATAAAACAGGAAGGAGAGATCACTCTGGTATCACTGAGGCCTAATTGGACTTCCACACATTTCTACTTAGGAAGTAAAAGTTTGACCAACAAGATCAATTGGATTTTGCTGCTTCTCGCTACCTTGCGTTTAAAGGAGGAAGACTTGACGAGGCAGGGGCCATCTCAGAGGTGGGAGGCGTGGGACGTTTCTCTGCATAACTCTGGGGGAACCAGCCCCTTTTTCCTCGGTAGTTCCCACACAGCCAGCCGGGTTCACCGACGGTGTGCTCATCCACCTGCATCACGAGAAACACACTTTAACCTCAGTAATTCAAAGCCAAAAGGCTGATGGTCAGGTGATAAACACAATGTTTCAGCGTTTCGGATACCTGCCACACAAACATGTTACAGTGATAATCTGCATGTCGTAGCAGAAATAGGGCAATAGCATATGAAAGAACATTTAAAATTAAATATATATTCATATTTACATAAACATAGAAATACAATTACTTGCAAAAGTCTTACAAATGATAAATTACCGTGATAAAATGACAGAATGACAAACTGTTCTCCAAAATCGGAGTCTAAATATTTATTTTCGCTTTTAAAGCAGCATGTCTGTATTTGACAGCATGACAAAGAAATGGTTGAAAATAGAAGCAGCGTGAAACGATAATTTTTTTTTGGTCACTACCAAAAAAATCCTTCAGGAAGATGTAGTGGATTCTTGGGGTGAATTAGCAATGTTATGTTTGGAGAAAATAAGATGCAAAAGGAGAGAAAAACCTTTTAGAGGGTCGATTATGTTTTGGCTTGAGCTGCTGCTCGGGACGCTTTGCTGGCAGAGGGAAGAGCTTATTTAGCAGAGTGTGTGTCTCTCACCTCTATAAGACAGCCTGCATCTATACTCAGCTCATCTGTGTTGCGGGCGAGAAAGGAGTACAGGGCTCTGTATGAGGTCAGCTGGGCTGCTCCTCTCTCCTGTTCTTGCTTCTTCCTCTTTTCCTCCTCCATTTCTTTCTGTTTCATCTCCTCTTCCAGCTCCCTCTTCTTCCTCTCCTCCTCATCCCTCCGTCTCCTCTCCTCCTCCTGCGCCTTCTCCTGAGCCGCTCGGAGGCGAGCCTGCGCCTCTCTCTCCTCCTCCTCCCTCTGCCTGGCTCTCTGCTCCTCCTGGAGCCTCCTCTGTCGTGCCTCCTCTTCCTCCCTCTCCCTCCTCTCCTGTTCTCTCCGCTCCTGCTCGCGCTTCTCCTCCTCCAGCTTCGCCAATCTTCAAGAATGGAAGCGTGTTTTTGTAACCCGGCTTAGGTGGCAAACGCGCAGATTCACAGGAGAGATGCAGACGGAGATTGATTTAAGAGATCACTGGATTCACCTTGCTGCTTCTGCTTCCTCTCTCCTCCTCTGCTCACTCTCCTCCTCCCTGCGCCTCAGCAGCTCCCTCAGCTTCTCCTCTTTGACTCTGTGCAGGTCATCCAGGACGGCCTGCTGCTTCGTCTGCTTCTCCCGCAGCTCCTGGTGCAGGCAAGAGCATGAGGATTTCTCTCAGCACAACGTCAAAACCCACTAATATTCTGTATTTACAAGTCATCATAAACTGGTGTTTACTTGGAAACTTAAAGTGACATGCAGACATTTTGGATGTGCTGTGTGTGGATGTGTATGCGTTCTAGGACAGAAAAGGAGCAAATTTGACATTGTGTGTGTGTACGTAGGTTTTACCCTGAGGGAACATCCTGTTTACAAAGAAAAAAACATGTTATTGTTGGATGAAAATGGGAAAAGAGTAAAGATTGTGGCTGCAGAGAACACAGGAGGGGAAGATGTCCGAGGGAAAAAAAAAAAAAAAGACAGCTCAGAGGGGTTGCCGAAAAAGATAATAGAGTGGGAGGCAAAGAAAGGATGAGGGATGACCTTGATGAGGAGGAAGAGCTGGCTGAGGCAGGCCAGCAGGGAGAGGAGGCCTCGCAGGAGGCAGTCATCCATATCCCCAAGCTATGCAGTAAAACACAAGTCGGAACGATAAAAAAAAAAAAATAGAGGAGAAAAGTGGACGGAGGCGGTGAAAGCGAAGGGTAGTAAATGGGGTGAATCCAATAAACGATGGAAAAACATAATTTCAAGGAGGATGTGAGAAAAGATTGAGGAAGTGGAAAGATGGAACATTGGACGCATAAAAAAAAACACGAAGCACAAAAAGATCCAGGTTTGGCAGCAAGAAAGAGAAAGAAGAAGACAAAGAGTTAAAAGCTCCAACAGCAGTCAAGAAATCGTTCGTTAAACCGAACAGAGGAAGGATGACAATTTTTGATGCTGCTGCAAGTCTGAGAATTACATAAACATCTGCCTGTGAAAGGGCCCTACTTTTCGCCTGTACTGAACCACAGATGGTTTAGCAGCTAATATATGTTTCTGAGTCGGTAGGTTCTTGAAAATAATTACAAGACATGGTTTTCTGTGCAGCAAAACCTTATTCAGCTGTTTTATTTTTCCTTTAGCTCGAGAGGCATTTTTTAATCTACTGTTTCACAGTCAATGTGGTGGGAAATATGGGAATGAAAGGACACAACTGCAAAGCAGACGCAGGCAAACACAAATACTGCTCTGAAAACCCTGTTTCTTCAGGACATCAATTCCTTAAAGAGGAATTGTTTTTCTCACAAAACTGCCCACAATAATAGTAGGGATGGTGTTTTCTGAGTGATGTGCAGAGAATTTCCATCAACATAATGTTTTGCATTTAAGCCTAAAAAGGGGCTGAATAAAATATACAGGAATTTATCTAAACAATATCTATTTATCTAAACAAATCTCCAATTAAAACCTGAATAAAATCCCTTAATATTTCTGGCTCCAACTTGAAAGTTCAACACTGCAACGCTTTCTACACCCGATTTGCAATAATCCCAACGAGAGATGCAAATTAAAAGTAGCATCTATTTTAGATTTCTTTGAGAAATGTTGAACCAGAGTGAAGAGTCTTGAGCTCTGTGCGCTGACCACTGACCTTGAGCTCCTTGTTGTACTGCTCCATCTGGGTCAGTTTGTCTGTTGTTTCCTTTTCCAGGATGTCCAGCTGATCTTTGAGACGGCGGCAGTTCCCACTCGATTCTGCGGCGCTCCCCGTGAGAGAGGTCAAAGTGGCCGCTACGTAGCACAGGTCAGAGGTCAGAGACAATTCAGCCACCCGTGTCGTGTCTGGATGTTGCGGCCGACTGACTCACAGGGCAGGTTTTTGAGACTGATGTTTCGCAGCTTCTCAGACAGTCGCTGTTGCTCTGGGACTAGCTGTGACAGCTTCCTCTGCCATTCCTGATAATAATAGTATTGTTTACAAGCTTTACTGACAGAAGAGTAGAGCTGGAAGAGGCCAGAAAAAGGTTCGGACCTCAAACTCAAGCTGAAGAGTGTTGATCTCAGCAATGCGGGCGTCTCTCTTCTGATTAATGAGGTCCACCTCGGCCTTCTGGATCCGCCTCTTGCTCTGAGCGTCACGGAGACGGTCTGAGATCTGCTTGTGCTTGTTGCCCTGATAAGCAATAAACTAGGTGTCAAACTGACCAGATTTGACCAGGAGGGGTTTATATATCAACGTTAGCGCAGCCTCACCACTGCCTGCAGCTCTAACTCGAGGCTCTTCTTTCTCGCCCTAAGTCGAACGATCTCCTCTTGCTCTGCCTCTTTTCTCCTTCCCAGCTCCTCTTTCTTCGCTCGCTCCCACTCTTCCCTCCTCTGGCGCTCCATCTCCTGCTTCGCCGCCTGAACGTACAATAACAGGTGGTTAGCGAAAAGGAGACATCTCGACGCTTGTCCGTCTGAAAACGGCTCCCACTCACCTCCTTCCTCTCCAGCTCCCTCAGCCTCTCCTCCTCCCTTTGCCTTTCCATCTCTCTGTGCCGCTCCATCCGCCTCTCCTCCTCCAGTCTCCTCCTGTTCTCCAGCTCCCTGGCCTCCCTCTCCCGCAGCTCTTGGGCCTCCCGCTCCTCTCGCTCCCGGCGCTCCCTCTCCTTCCTCTGCTCCTCCTCCAGAGCCAAACGCCTCTTCTCCAGCTCAGCACTGCCACGCGCAAAGTTCTCCTTGAGCTTGTCCTCGTAGGACACTGAGGGAACGAGAACCAGAGACGTAACGAGACCAGAGAAAGTACCTTAAAAAAACCAAAAAAAAACAAAACATGAACCGTGAAGAGTGCCGCACCACTGCTCTTGTTCTTCTGAGGAGGTTCGATCTCTGTTGTGTCTATTAAACTTGGACTTATGTAGGGTCCTGTTCCATTGAGAAGCTCACTGGACTTAATTCCTCCTCTGAAATGAAAAGAGGAGCCTTATTTTCTGTATTAAGCTGCTTGTTTTTGCATATTCAAACCAAACCCTCTGCGCTACCTGAGGGAGGGGGGTATCAGGTCCTGAGGCAGAGTGAGGGGAAGTGGATGTCCAGTCTTCGCCATGTCCACCAGGTGCATAGCCAGTATGAACTCCTCAGCCCGCAGCTGACCATCTTTATCAACATCTGCCAGGCTCCTGTGCACAAATGACACATAATTGTAAAGTATTTTCTTAACTTTTGCATGTAACATATAATCAATCATTTGAAAGAGAGACGGTCCCGCAGCATCATAGACCCCCACTGTACTTAACAGAAGGCAAACATTCTTTAAAGGTGCTTTTTAATGCCGCTTTAATCAGCTCATTTGTTTTAAAACAAAGAGAAATACATTTGACTAAGTAGTGAAAATAGTGATGCCAGAAAATAAAAATTGAACTTTAAAGATGAAACAACACCAGGCAGGAACAGAGATCATACATACCAAATGGTAGCTAGTTGAGTTTGGGTCAAGTTTGATGCCATCAGCGCATTTCTAACCTGAGGTCCTGCAAAGTAAAAGCAAAGAAAACACACTCAATACATAAAATGTGAATTTGGATAAAATATGTATCTGTATAACAGTTTAAACCACTTATGAGCAGCCAAGCGATACCAAGACCTTTGAGTTTATTTAGTTGGACCGACCTGACAAGTAGCCGCTCATGAGTTTGTCGAGTGTATTGAACTGCTGACGGTACTTGAGTCTCGAGGCCTGTGGAACGGCCCAGTCCCCTGAACCCATTTTTGGAGAGTTGCTGGCCAGTGATGTGGTGGAGGAAGAGTTTGAACTATGGAAAAAGAAAAGAAGAAAACAAAATTTTATAATATTGCAAGTTCTTAACTAAAGACAAAATAAATTGAAAGTCAGCATTTTCCTGCTCCAATCCAAACCCTAACTTTTAAATGATAGGCTCCCTGCTGCTTTTTATTTGCTCTTACTAAGCCAGAGCAAATAAAAGCAGCAGAGAGGGATTTTACATGAATGATGGTTCAAAACATTACTAAAGTAAGGCACAAACTAAATTCAATTCAGTTTACTAATATAGAGAAAATTCACAACAAATGTTTGACTTCAAAAAACATTCAGCAGTGACATACGGCTAACTATGTTGTCTCTGGTCAAATCAGGGAGGGGAGCAGAGAAAATTATTGAGTCTAAAATTTCTTTGGTAACCAATGCATTCTTTGAGAAAACAGTAAAAAGTAGATCCAGGATATCCACAAATGTGTTTTCATATTATACAGTGTTATGAAAACTTGTAATACAGAAAGAGGTAAATATGGGTTAGCTTGCATTTTTCCCCCACACACTTGCACCTTACTTACAGCCTGCCGCCTACACTTGAGGTTATAGAGACATCATGTTATTTGAAGCTGTGAAATTAGTGAAGATCACATTTCTATCCTTTCTTCAAACCCACGCAAAAATGCCACATGGTTACAAGATAGCCACAAAGAATCTGAGTTAACACAAAACCTTTATACACGCTAGCATCGTCTTTCTTTTCTTCTCACTGCACCTATTCCAGGAAGAGATTTGATATTTCACAAAAAGCCAGAAGTTGACAAGTAGCTGTTGCAGTATTTTATCTTGCCGTAAACACGTAAAGTTGAAGTCAAACATTTTGCAGCAGAAACATTGTTGAGATAATAATTTGAGATTAAAACAATAAGCAGTAAATACATGTCTCAAAAAAATTGTTGGAAATCTCATTTCAGAAAGTGTAACTCATACTTTATATAAACTTATTAAACATAGGGTGATAAAGTTCAAACTTTTATTTCTTGTAATTTTGAAAATCCTACATAAATTTGAATTTGAATAAATGTGCACACCCACATCATTTTGAAATTCATTAAAGTTTTCTATAATCAATCCATCTGCGTGAAGAACAATTCCAATTTATCTTTGAATGCCTGAAATGAATGCCCATGATGAGAAAATGTAAATTTGGTGCTTGTAAATTACACAGATGGGACTACAAAATCTTTCATAGATATGGTACATTTGATTCTATATTTATGTTTCAGTTTTACCATTGCGCACAGTCATAGAGATTAATGGCATTGTAAAAAAAAAAATATATATATAATAAAAATAGGCATACCTGCTGGATCCAAGGTCCAAAAGAGAGTTGGCTTTTGACACACCAGGAGATGGGGAAAAAGCCATAGGGGACGAAAAGCCTGACATCGGAGTACCTGTATATAGGGCAGTTTATTTTTAGTTTGGAAAAAAGAAATCAAATATCAAGATAATGTTGATAGATAATATCAAGATAAAATAATGATATTTAAAGCCAGATAGAGAGAATGCAAGTTTCATAAAATAGCATAAAATAATCTGGAAACTTTCTTAATTACAGTTGTCCTTGACTTTGAGCACATCTAATCTTATCTTTCTGTATTTTATAGACTGAGTACATTGAGCTCAAACAGAAAGGAGATTGACATGTAGCTCAAAATAAATACATTCTCATGGTTGATTTCAGTACTACCTTAAAGAGGCAGTGGCCTAAATTATCTAATGTAGTGAATTCCCAGTCAGTCTGGTTATATAATTGGGAAAATTGTAAAAATATGACAGAGTAACAAAAGGAGACACATGAGACAAGTGCAACAGTGTTGGTGTATCCTTTATTCATTGCAAATTATCACAATAAAAAATGACTTAAAGTATATAGTCAAATATCTAACAGTGTTTGTGTTTTTCTGTTTTAGGCTTATTGCAAACATATAATGAAACATATAGTTTCTAAAGGACTTTACCAGCTTACCAACATGTTACCCGCAAACTGTTTTATGCTGTGTTAAAAGGAAACATCCCCAAATGATGAGGGGGAATCAATTTTATGTAATCACACTTNCATAGCATCAGCCACCGGACTAATGTGATTTCCAAGAATCTGTGGTTCATAGTAGAATTAGTTTGGAAAACTAAGTCTGGAGTTTGTTTAAAGTCATGTAGCAGAAATCTGTGCTAGGCTGCTAAAGCTATGTTGTACAAGAATAAATTATTATTATTTTGACTAAGAGCAGAAAAGTAACAATTATTGCTACTGTTGCTGAAATTGTGTTATATTTCACTACGTCAAGGTTACTTTTATTTTGACACTTTGATCAAAGTAAAAACACTTTGTGTTGAAAAGGAAAACGTATGACTTTAATTTTCGTTCTAAATTGCCATTTTGTAACTGAGGGAAAAACTGTTATTGCCTTATTCCAATCAGTTGACTGGCAGTGCACAGCAACAGGTAGGAGAGAGGCATCCGTTTTAGCATTTTTAAAGTGGTAACATTTCAAAACCGCGGTATGTCCTAATACTGGTAACTGGCCCACGTCTCCAGAGCTGTTCACAAATAGCTATTACATATCCTAAGTCTAGTAAGATTAATTGAATAAATAGATGACACATCCCAATATTTTGGATGTACAACCCTAGAGTCATTACCAATCCATTTGTCAGCATAACTTTGATTTGTCCAAGAGTAAAATCTGAATGTTCTAGTGTAGAACCGACCTGCATTGCTGGGAACAAGTGGCGGGGTGAGGAGGCTGACAGTGCCATTGGGGAGCCCGGAGTTCCCGAATGAGGTGATCAAGGGCAGGGTCATTGGCACTGGCACCAGGGTTTGCACAGAGGGTAAAGGACGATTAGCTGGCATGGGTGTTAGAATGGGCATGGTGGAAATAGTTGGCATGGATGAAAGACCGACTGACAGGTTTGGCATGGATCCCATTCCTACACAAAGGAAGCACACAGGTAAACATGCGGACATCATGAAACATCATGGTGTTAAAGTGAGTCACTTTCATGTTGTATGTCTTTTTTTTACAGGTAATCAAGGTGAAACTCAGATACAGTGCATGATTCAAGAATATTACCAAACCGTGCCGAAGAAGACATGTTTGAGCTGCTGTTTAAAGTCGGAGGTTGCTTCATGGTAACTGGCAAGGATGAGGGCAAGTTCCTGCCCTGAAGCGTAAGTTTAATAAGCTTCATAGCGATGGAAAACTCCAATCTGTCCATCTTCCCGTCACTGTCCATGTCAGCCAGGTTCCTGTAGGAGAGAAACTGGTAAAACTGGTGCATAGAGTCCAGCGAGCTGTTTATTCCTGGGGTTTGTTTCCCCCTTTGGAGAGACAATAGAAAAGGCAAGTCACACAAGGAACAAGGCGCTGGTGGAATTGAATTCCAGGAACATTTTTCTGTACACAAAAACAACAAGCACATACACACACACACATTTCTGATTACAGAGTACACTCAATACTGGCCCTGCACCCCCGCCCAACACACAGTTTACTAGGTGTGGCAGGCAGTGAAGGAAATGAGCTCTCAACAGGAAGTCAAAAACAACTCGATGAACTAAACTGACGCCGGCAAAACAAAGCCTGGACCCACTGACCCAGTTGCTACAGCCTAGAAAATGAATTCTGATGACGATTTACATAATTTTTAGTTACCAGATCTCCGCCAAGACAGAAGCCGGCAGGCCGGACTGGAGAAAGAATTTCCTCGCTTGCTCCCCTGCGGACAAACAACAATGACAGGGGGGCTGAGAGATGGAAATCTGATACACATCTTTTATGAAATGTAAAAGTTGTTTAAACCACAACGTTATGACCTAATTACTAAGCAGACTTCTTTATCCAGGAGCTGCTGGATTGTCTAATTCCAGTCTTAAATTTTCACAAAAATGTTTCTACAGTTTTAACAAAATTCACTACATTTGACTGTGCGTAACTTTAAAGCTACTTTGCAAGTAGCTGAGCCTTGTAGTCTGTAGCTTCCATACATATTAAAACAACACTGATCAAACTTTTAATTAGTACAGATCGGTATTGACTCCTATGATGGAGTGGCAATCTCAAAGGATGCACCCTGCCTCTTTCTCCTCAACGAACCTGCAATGGATTTATGAATGGAATTATGGATGAATGGCTGATATAAAGCCCACTGCCTTTGCAGTATATGGATTAACTAAATTAACTCTATTTAAAAAATATGTATGAAATGAAGGTTCCTGGACTAATTGTAGATCCTTTAAAGCTCATTGGTGGATTTCTCTAACTTTGTTTTGTTTCAGCAAGTAAAAACGCACAACACAAATCATTACAATACTAAAATTAGCATCGGATGTGGTGACACCAGTAAACCGAAAATGAATCGGTGTAAAACTATTGCATTCATTAAAATTGTATGTACTTCTGTCCCTTAGAAAAAGAATGAGGGAAATTCCAGACTTTTCAAAACAGCATGGGGCCCTTGGTTTTTTACTCTAAACACAACTCTCGTTTCTGTCTTTTGGTGTCCGTATCAGATGGTCTTCTGGGAGAAACATTGAGCCAACATCTCACTGATAGCATCAGATTACATCAGTCTAGCATCCAGGGAGCTCAGAGGCAGAGCTCACATCAGATTCTTTATTGTGCTTTTTAAAGCATTACTCAGGATGTTCTGCAGGGGGGCACAGCTTCTATGTAAGAGATGAGATTTGATCTGTATCTAATAAACTTATGAAGGAATACCAGGAATGCAAAAAGATCCCAGCAGAATCATGAAGAGATAAGCAGGGTCACTTTAGCTGACAGTGGACATACTGTTTTATCTGATCAACGTGTTGAACCTTTTTGTTAGAGCAGCCTACCTGAGACGTAGCCAAGGATCGGTGCGAGGGTGTCAAACTGTTTATCATGTTTCCCTCTCTCCTCTGGAGTGATGGCCCAAACGCTGGAACCACCTGAAAGAAAATATAGAAGCAAAAAGGCGATTCTTAAAGGGGCTGAAAACTTGTCACACAGTATTAGATCAGTTCTTTACTACATCATTTCCCATGATGCTACTCTCATGAATGTGGTTTTAGCAGCAACAATATTCTAATTGTTGCTTTTGTGTTAGATAAACTCAATTAGATCATTTTGAACATATGGTTAAAATCCTGTGATATCCTAGTTCATCATGTATAATACCTGAAAAGAGCTGACAAGACATTTTTTGTGCATATATTATTCAATACAATATCAGAATAAACAATAAAAATCCACCAGCTTCCATTTAATAAAAGATATGATTACAATATAAACTTTGTCAGTCATGAGAGCTGTAGTCCATGTAAATTATTCAGACACAATAATAATAACAACAACAGGAAGGTAATGAATCTTTATCAAAAAGTCACACAGATTTCAACTAAGGTGGGTCTGTCTCAGTCACTTCACCCACTTTGGCTGCTGGTGGTGGTCAGAGGGCCCAGTGGAGCCTCTGTCAGACTGCCCCAGAGCAGCTGTGGCTACAGTCATGGAGCTTACCGTCATCAGTGCGTGAGTGTGCGTGTGACTGAATGTAGTGTGAAGCGCTTTGGGGTCCTCTGGACTTGACAGAGTGCTATATAAGGACAGGTCATTTACCATAAGCAACCAAAAGCCAATGATAAACCTTCACAAAGCTGAAATGATTATACTGACTTCATCGCACACGCAGAATTCAATTTGCCATTCAATAATGCATTCATAATTTGTATTCCAA
>CAEGAG010240244.1:0-20769 GCA_903067065.1 Brachyrhaphis terrabensis | reverse complement strand
CGTCCAGAGAGAGTCCAGAGGGTAACCGTTTTAACGTCCAGAGAGAGTCCAGAGGCTAACCGTTTTAACGTCCAGAGTATCCAGAGGGTAACCGTTTTAACGTCCAGAGAGAGTCCAGAGGGTAACCGTTTTAACGTCCAGAGAGAGTCCAGAGGCTAACCGTTTTAACGTCCAGAGAGAGTCCAGAGGGTAACCGTTTTAACGTCCAGAGAGTCCAGAGGGTAACCGTTGTAACGCAATGAGGCCCACAGGAGATGAGACTAAAGGTACTGAGATCTAAGAGCTTATCAAACCTCCACCTGGGATTAACCGAGTCTGGCTTTTCTGTCAGCATGTCTGATCCGTTTGAGCCGACCATCGTGTGACTTTATGTGAGTTTTCCTGCTGAAAATATTTTCAATATTTAAATCACAGAATAATGACGGTGAATTGGGACATTATTAGTGTGAAGCAAGTAAAAACAACAATAAAGTAATACATTGTCTGTAAGAAGTTGGTAAATATAAACATATAAACAACGGATCAATTAATAGTTTTAAGTGGAATTTTTAGATTGTATACAGAAAGTACATAGGATGAGAAAAGAAGAATAATTCAGAAAGGAGAGAGAAAAATGGAAGGGAAAAACAAAAACTATCATAGTATATAACTTGGTATTTATAGTATAAATGAATATCATAAAATGTATTATACAAAGGTTATTTTCTATTGAAATGTGTTCAATGAGTACATTTTTACAATGTTGTTGGTCCTTGTCTGTTTGGGAAAGTTTGTCCTAAACAAACTGTTCAGGATTTGTTTAGGACATCATTAATAATTATGGTGTCTAATAAACAAAGACATGGTGATAATGGAATGAGGCAGTACTTATAAAATGCAGATGCAGGTATTTCATATTTTTAACAGTTTGTTAGTGGGTTTTATCAGTAAATTCCAGCATTACCGGCCCTTTAAGAGCATTCATGATCTTAATTGGACCCAAAACGAAAAAGAGTGACAGACCTGCTCTAAATTAAAGTGCATCTTTCACCTTAAAGCATGTTGAAAGTGAAAGATTTAAAAGACCTAAAACAAGGGCCATTTTAGGTGCAAAAATGGCCCATGTTTCAAAATAAAAGGTATTAATACTTCCTCTACTTAGCCTACTTACTGCTCCGCCTAAAAACAGCGCCCCCTAGCGACAACCGTTAATGCTGGAGGAGGAAACCAATCCTGAGCATCAAACTGGTCACATGTTTAAGACTGAAGGTTCATAGTTAGCCAGAAGTTAGAACAGACATAGCAAACAAAGATCCTTTAAATGGTAAAGAGCATTTACTGGAATGGAAAACAACATGCTAACTGCTTACATTTACAGATCTTTAGATCTTTTTATGGGTATATATCTATCAAGATAAGGTAGATAAATAATAAACATACATACAATTAGGCTAAAAAATATTTATACCTCTGGAAAATGTAATAATTCTCTTCCAGATCAAAGCTGGGACTCTGGCCTTGCTGTTTCTGCTCCCATCAGGGTCGTTTATCTGCTGTGTTGTTGTGGTGCTGCTGTGGATTTCAGGCTGATTTTCTCTCTTCTGGATCCCATCTAATAATAATATTAATTTGTTGAAAGCCTGTCGCCATGTTGACACACTGCCTTCCCAGCTGGATGAATCTCACCCAAGAATAAAATAAGTTGGTTTTTGTCCTCCTCACAATGTCCAGACCAATTGGACCCTGAACAGTCGCACATAAACAACTTTTACTTACACCTGAGGGAACCCAACCTCTGGAACTCAGCAATCAGAACCCAGCTGTTGGGCTTCATTCTCCTCCAGCTGCGTCATGCAAAACGCGTTTTTTTTTGTATATATATCTATATAGATATTTTATTTTTTTTGTCGAGGATGACTTAAAGAGCTATGACAATGTGTGCCGATACAGATGTCTGATATTAACACTGTTATGTGTATATGTTTATTTACCTTAATCAAATCGGTATTCTACTTGACCAAATGTTTATTTGATTCCACAACAGTCAGAATAATCAAGAGATTACTTGATTAGAAAAAGTAAACGTTTCCAACATCAATAATTAACACAAACACATAATAATAAATCTCTCTATCCATCTATTAATGGTGATTTGAGCTCATTGAGCTCTGGCGCCCTCTTCTGGTCAGCATCACGATCACAGTTCATATGAACCATCAGTTCTTCTCAACTAGAAGGTTTTTGGTTCTGAACAATGAGAAGACTGTTTTTAAGGTTGCAGGACTGATTTAGGAGAGTCTGAATGAAAATACACCCAGAGATGATTCTTCTGTTGTTTTAAATTTACCAATGGGAACATAAGCTGCATTCCTCTATAACTGCACAAATTGGAATTACAAAGATAAATGTGCTTAATAGAAACAAGGCAATTAAAAAAAAAAAAAAAAAAACTTGCACTAGTCATGTGATCCACAACCAGATGTTACTACTGAGGGAAAAGAGGAAGTGTTAGGCGGAAGATGGCATATCATGTTTTTTCTAATGACTTATCAAGAGAAGAAACTAATTCACATGCAATTTTAATTGCGTTTCTTATTGAAGGAATAGGCTGCAATTGCAATTTCTTTTATATTATCAGAATATCGAAAACGTTTTGCGCCCATTTGTTATAAAAATGTTGCTACAGTCAAGCTACAACCAGAAGATTGTGTCCTTCTAATACTTTGACATGTTTTGAATGAATAAACAGAAAAACCTCCAGATGATATAAAACTGTTTTTATAAACTCTTATGTACAGGTTGTCAGTAACGGTGAACAGAGAGGAGACAGAAAGGCACTGGTTCACTGAAAAAACAAAATCTTACAAAGTATTTTTGTCTAGTTTCTTATGCAAATATTTCAGTTACAACAAACTATTAGGGCAACGATAAGAAAATAAAACAAAAGTCATCACCTGTTTAGAGTTGATTTGAACATTAACCATCATATCTGATGTTACCGTTTCCACAGTTGGACTGCATTATGTGTTTATATTCTTTTGTTTTCATGATCTAAAGCAGTTTGTTGCTGAAATATGCTACACAAATAAACATGATTGAACTTGAACAATATGACTTCATTTCATGCTCTTTTTTCAACTTAATTCTGGTAATATTCTGTCTTGGAATGACTTTATTCTCATATTATTTCAAGTTTATTCTCATAATTCTATGACTTTATATCTGTAATATAATGTTTTTATTAGTATAATCCTAATACTCTGTCGTATTTGGTACACTTAAGATAAAACAGAACTATCTCACAAGTAACTTTTCAGCAAGATAGAAGAGTTTGTTTTAAGTTAATAATTCCTTAATATTAATTTAAAAAGTACTAGTTCCACTGGCGGACTAATTTAATTATAATACGGGAAAAATCTTGTTTTAAGTGAAATTATCTGTCAGTAGAACTACTAATTTTTCATCAGTGTTAAGGAATTAGACTTAAAACAAGCTCCCTTATCTTGCTGAAAAGTTAGTTTTGCCTTATTTCAAGTGCACTAAGATAATTGCAGTAAAACCCAAACAGTAATACTTGGTAATATTTTCTGATTTTTGCAGTGAGCTCCTGTCAAAGGAGCCCCATTAGAATAGAGGAACGCTCTGTGAAATTTTCAGAAGCCGAGCCGCTGGTCTTTGTCAAATTTACCTCCATCTTTCACGTTATAATCTAAAATACTTGTTAATATTTTGCATTGTTCTCTGTCAGTAAAGGTTCGGTGGCTGTTAGGAGTCGGTCAGGGTCATACTCCAGACGCAGATGGGACTGTGTCTGCTGTAAGGTCGTCCTCCCAGCACCAGCAGCGTGTCAGGCAGGTTCTTTAAGATGTCTCCGTCTTCCTGGTCGAGCTGCAGCTCGTCGGCGCAGCTCCACTGCCTCCTGAAGGCTTTATTCTCAAACGTCAAGCTGTTCTCCGTCAGCTGGGGATCGGGCTTAGTGTCGCTCTGTGCGTCCACGTCTGGAGACATTTTGCTGAATGTCTTCATCTCTATGTCCGAGTGGGAGACGGGGAAGCATTTGTTTTTGAAATGTCTGGGTGTGGCATCCTGCGGCGTCGGCTGCAGTGCCGATCCGGAGCCGCCGGTGTCGGGCTCGTAGCTGCGGCCGAGCCCGGCGCAGCAGTGGTGAATCCGGTCCGGAGCGTCGGAGCCTGGGAGCGAGGCCACCTGGCTCCAGGTGTGGGAGGAGAAGCTGTACTTCCACAGGCTCCTGCTGGGAGAGCGCTGGCTTTCACCGCCTCCGAACAGCAGCATGCTGTCCCTGTAGGTCACGGCGGCGTGGCCCATCAGCCGAGGGGGGCCCGGCCTGCGGAGCACAGGAACAGGAGCCTCCATTAATCAATTACTAAATTAGTCGACAGTTAATTCAATAATCTAGTAATTGTGATTAATCCGTTCAGACCCACAATTTACACACAGCATTCAGACAAATAGTTCTGTGTTATTATACACACATATTCAATAGTACATGGGTTTAATTTAACTTTAATTTATTTGGTAGGAAAAATAACATTTCTGTAAATGTGACAGAATTAGCCAAAAGGATATTTATTTTCATCTGTTGTCCCTGGAAAAATCTCAATTTGTCCTGCTAAAAACAAACAAAGTTAAAATGACTTAACTATGCAACAGACATGGATGACTGGAGTCCAAAAGTACAAAATGGAGCTTCATTTAACATTTGGTCCTCTTTGGCAAGTAAAATCTCCTGAGTTTACTTTCATCCTTTTATCCAAAGTGTGCAGGAATCCGTCTGATATGATGACTTTGATGGAAAGTCAAAAACCTCAGACTTTTCGTTAAAGCCGGATATCAATCTGCCCTAAAACCTTTACAGAATAAAAGCCCGGCTTCAAACTATAGCGACAGGAAACCTTGGCGCTCACTTGAGGCAGGTCCATGTGTGATTGGTGCTGTTCCACCTCCAGAAGTCCCTTTGCTCCCACAGACCCTTCAGGCCTCCAAACAGGAACATGCAGTTCTGGTAGGCCACGGCGGAGTGATTGTGTCTGGGCCCAGGAACGGACGCTCCCCGACCAGAACCGCTGAGGCCAGACCAAGCTGTCGTATCTGTCCGAGAAAAACACCTGATTTAACTCTTCAGAAATCCTGGAAATTACTAAAAGCTGTTTAAAAATGCTAATTTTTCTTTTTCATTCTAGTTTGAATAAACTTACTGAGGTTTAAACTCCAAAACTCCTGCAGTGATCCCTTTATGTCCATGAAGCCTCCGTAGACGAGCATGGCAGAGCCGAGCACCACGGCGCTGTGTCCTTTCCGGTTGCTCGGCCTTTGGATCTGGAAACACAAAACATCAAGACGACGTTAAAAGTTATCAATGAAACTGTGCTGCTGATAAAAAATGGTTTTTATATTGTACTGGTATAATCTGAAAACTGACAAAAAATGCTTTAAAAACTGAAAAATAAATAAAGACCCTACCTTCAATTTGAGTATTTAGAGGGACAAAAACATGATAAATACTTTCAGTGAAATCCTAAGTTCTCTTCTGGATTTGGACTGGAAGAGAGTTGAATTTATTTTGGATTTCTCTGTTTTACACCAGACCCACCTGGACTGTTTGCTTCTGAAAAGCTCAGCAACAAACTGAGACTCACTGGATCCGTTTGGGCATCCAACCTGGTAATTATGTTAAAAGTTAATTGAACCCTGCAAACCAGTAGCGATTCCCTGAGACTGCGTCTCCGACTGTCTGACAAAGACAGAGCTGAAGTCTGTTTGGAAGCTATGCAGAAATTTGACAGGAAGTGAAACACAGTGGTAAACCAAGGTTTTTTTTTTTACACCTGATAGTCTGTTAGTCTTGTTTCAACTGGACTACCAGTTGAAACAAAACTTCCTTACATTCTCCATTTTCAGTTGCTGTAGTTCTCTTTCTCACTGCACTGAGTGAAGTGAACCAAACCCTTTACAAACGCTGTTCCCCTCCTCGCCTCTGGAGGCGCTGCACCAAGAACCACTGAAGGAAACGACAGAAGACACTGAGCGTAACTTTCTTCTTCACAAAATATAAACAAAATGAAGTAGCATCAGATTTTAGTGGCAGTAAGATTTCTTTTGTCTTAGGTAGAAAACCACAAGCCATTTTTCCAGCTAGCGCTAAGCTAACTTGTTTGTTTTGGTTGTATTTACCCAGAATGCACTGCACTGTAGCCCTCTTGCTGCTTTATCTTCTGGTTGTCTTCCAGCTGTTAAAGTTGCTTTTCTAAACTGACTGTAGATGAGGTCAGTTTTAGAGCAGCATGTTTTCTTGTTTTTCCTATTTTGAAATGTGACCATAAGAATGGGCGGGTCTGTGCCATGCTATATTTATCCACCAGAGAAACAGGAAACCTTTGTTTTGAGATGCCAGTAAATGTGGCAATGGTAATTTAACTAAACATTTCTCACTGTGATTCTTTCCCACCAGAAGAATGTAATCCAATTAAAATGTAGATTATTTTATTCAGATAGTTTATGGCAATAAAGCTGATTTACCTGAGGGGAGCTGGTCTTCCCCTGGCAGGGAACCCACTTCTGATTTACTGAAACCAACAGAAAATAGAGCAAACCAATTTACAAAAACCTCACTAGAACACATGCAGAAGAAGAAAAACAAGCTGCAGAGTTTCTAATAGTGTTCTCTAAGAGTAACCCTTAAAGTTAGAATATGTTGCAGATTGTTTTCTATGAAACATACATGCATACATGCAGGAAGCAGGTCCGGAAACATTCAACTTCCTGTTCACTGGTGTTAAATCATTGCACTTTGTTTCTAAGGTCTAGTCCACACAAAGCCGGATATCTGGGAAATTAATGTATTTTTATGTGCTTTGACCTTTCATCCACATAAAACTGTTCAATATCACTAAAAACAATTATTTATAAAAGCTCCAATCAAAGTGGAGAGCTGTGAAAACTCTGTATTTGTGTTTGCAGATGAGAATAAAAACAAATAATGCGCTAATATGTCCACACATTTCTTTGACATGATTCCCAATCAACGTTGTTTTGTGTTTTACTAACTTTATATAGTGATATTCTATTCTATATTCTATTTAAAAATAGTTCAGGGTGTTTTGTAGCTTAAGATCTAAATCTCTCCTCCAATTCTAGTTAGAAACAGCATGTATTGAACCAGGTAAATAAAAACTAAAAATAGCAGGAGTTGAATGTTTTTCAGTGTTTTGAGGCCAGAGCCAGCTTGCACAGGAGTTTTTTTGGAAACTAGAGTCTCTGCTAACAGCTTGAAGATCAGCAGAGGGTAAAATCATCGTCCTGAGTGAAACTCACCGACATCAAACACCCACAGGGGGCATCGCCGCCCAGTGTACGCAGAATCCCACAGGCCTCCAAACACATACAGGAAACCCTGAAGAGCCCCAGAAACCAGTTAGCAAGTCATATCTGCTTCATGTTGGCACGGTTTAAAGGAAATGAATAAAAAGTGTTTGAAGTTTGGACCTTATGAGCCACCATAGAGTGCTGCTCCAGCTCCTCTGGTGCAGCTTCGCCTGAGCAGCTCAGCCTGGTCCATTTATCCAACACTGAAACAAAATCAACAGAACAAAACTACTTTCTTTTGTTTGCTCAGTTTTTCTTTAATATCTTTGTAAAACTCTCTTGTGTTTATATTTACAGTACAGGTGCATCTGTATTTCAACATAATAGCATCAAAAAGATAATTTATTTTCTTGAATGGTCTTTGCTTCAAAATCCTCTCAAAGCTGCTGATTTCTGTGTTGCTTGTTAAAATAAAATTTACTATCTAATAATAAAAATAAGATCACAAAAAGTGTTCTTTACTTCATTTTTATTTTATTATGCTTTGTTCTGGCATATACTTTTATTTATTCATTTTTTTATTTCTCTCCCTCTCTCTCACTTCTACTAAAAATATCTTTGATCCTAGGTTAATCAAAGAATATTAGAAAAAATAAATAATAATGCAAATCAGAAAATAACTGCAAAGATTAAAGGGAAAAAAGTATGTCAAAACCCACCTGTTAATCAATTTAATTGTTTTCAATTTGACACCATTTGATAATGTTCTGTGTTTTGTCTTTGACCGGACTGTATCCATGTTGATACATATCTCCTCTTTTGTTTGTTTACTTTTGTTGCTGTTATTTATTCTCTTATCTGATTATTTATTTTGTAGATTGATCTCTTTTTGTTCATCTGCAATGTTTTGTTGGTTTTATACGCACTAATCGGTGAAGAAATAAGAAATGTTTCTATTGTAATGTTAGGATTTTTTTTAGCTGCATTCTGTGCAACAAATGATCAACCATACAGTAAAGGAACGCTACATTGACGCATTTCAGGAAATTAAATGCTTATTTTCTTATTTAAAAAAGGAAATGAATTACTTCTTTATTGTATCTTTTGAGGTATTTCTAGTACAGTATAAAATAAGCTCAAGTGTTTGAATGAGAAATCTGCAGAATGTGCCAGTTTTTTTAAAATCTAATTAATCGATTGTCAGAATAATCGTTAGTTGCAGCTTTAGACATGATCCATGTGTCAGCGTTTCTCACCCAAAAGAGTCATAAATTCTTTAGAACTTCCTATAACAATCCAGAGACAGTTTGATAATGATCTGAGGATTTTCCTGCAAGTTGGAGAACTTTAAGCCTGAAACGATTTATTGTGATTAATCAATTATGGCTAAAAGTTGTGATTCAGTTTGGACCTGTGGTCAGGAAGCTCCATAGATCTGAACATCACCGTGTCCAAGTTCTCAGAAAGCAGGTGGAAAAACAAATTTTTTACCAGAAGTGAAAATATGATGACGAGATGCAACTTTGTAAAGTTTGAATGTTTGACAGAAACAATTACTCATCAGTAACCAGGTAAATTCCTGATGCTGTGGTTCTGTCGTACATCAAGGGGCCTTACCAACGCTGTACTTCCAGAAGTCTCCCAGGCAGCTGCTGTCTCTTCCCCCCAGGACGTAGACGTCCCCATCGTAGCTGCAGCAGGCGTGCTTGAAGCGGTCACAGGGACAGGGGCTGCTCTGAGGGAGCGGCGTCCACAGGCAGGGGTTACCTGGCATCTTTCAGCCCTTCAGGGTCGGCATCTACAAAAAAAGAAAACAAACAATCCACACTGATTCTAGAAACGTGATAACACCAGTATTACTCAGGAGTATGGCTGAGATCAAACTACCTAGCAACTTCTTGTTAAGCCCCAATGGGACGATGACGCACCCAACGCACGGCGTTATGGAGGGGTTGCCATGGTTGCAGTTTGTTAGGTCATTCACCTGAGATGTTTCGACCCAGACCCGGACTCCAGGGAAAATATCTCCAGCCACAAACCTCTTCGACAGCCAACCGTCCCTCCTCTACACTTCTACCTCATCTAGGGCTGAAACGATTAATCGTGATTAATTGGTTACTTTCTTATTTGGAAAAGGAAGTGAATATTTTGTTCATTTGCATCTTTTAAAGTATTTTTAGGAATAATTGTTATAATAATCAACTACTAGAATAATTGTTAATCATCATTAATAATGATGAGCTGAAACGATTAATCGTGATTAATCGGTTATTGAAATAATCATCATCTAATTTATTAATCGATTCATTGTTATCTGGAGCATACAGATGCAAAAAAAATGCCATTTTGCTTAAACAACACACTCAGATTAGTAGTTAAGCCAAAACTGTAGGGGTGGCGGTTGATACGCTCCAACACCTGAGCCATTCAGTCGATTAATAATTTAACACCGTAGAATGTGATCCAGGTGGCGTGAAACACCACACAGTGACGCGCAGCATCATAAAATAATAACAGTGGCAACAAGAAATTTATTGTCACAGATGTTTTCATATGGACCCATTTGGTTTATGATCTGTACTTCAGTATTATTCAGATAAAATATGACAGTTCTTTTTCGCTTTTGTAAGTTTCTGCCAATATTTTACTCATAAAAAATGTTTTTGAGTTGACTTCAACTTGTTCGGCTGGTGGTCTTTCTGTTTACTTGAATCACTCAACAGTTTTTTTTTGTGGTTTTCTAAAATTTCACCGACTTTATTAAATTTTGAGTTTTCTTCTGTTGATTTTAACTTTGTCACACTGCATTTTTGTATGGAAATGCAGATTTTTCTTGTTAACAGTATCTTTTTTCACAGTTGGTTCCATTATATCATAAATACACTCCGTTAGCATTTCAGAATAAATCCAAAGCCTATTTGGCAATGGATAAATGTGTTTTTATGTGGTTCTAATTTTAGTTTGTCATGTTTCTAGTCAAACAACAGACAACTGATGAATTTGTAAACATTTGTTCCTGTCACTTATACAGCTTTTACTGTAAATACTAAAACATTGTCTTACACTTAGTATCAGCGATAACCGATTTATAAAATCGGTTATCAGAGATCGGCTACAAAATCTCATTTAGATTTTAACTTCCATTTAAATTTGCATAATTTTGTAACCTTTACAGGCTGGAATGTTGCTGAATGTGCATTTAAAAGCATTTTAATTGCTTTAAAATGTAAGTAGATCAGATTTTATTTATATTTGTTATAGTAAACACACATGAACTGATTTAAGAATGACAAATAACTTCTACTTTAATGTGACTCGGACGTTTCGCCACATTTTGAAGATAACGTCGTTTATTCCAGTTAAAACGTGTTAAAGTGAACAAGCAACGTTTTGTATTTGACAACCGGTTATAAAACCTTCATATGCGGTGAACAGTTTTGTTAAAAAGCGGTCTAAGGAGGCAGGACAATCATTTTAATTGGAAAACTGTTTGCTAATTCACACAAACACAATCCAACACTCGTTTTTATCTGTCTCAACTCACATAACTCTCCCAAGTTTAATAAATATGTTAATTTCTGACTATTTAACAAACTCAACGCAGAAGGAAGTGAGATTTGGGGGGGGATCCCTGCGACCGTTAATCTGTTTTTTACCTAAATAAACCTTTTTGAACATCGTGTTTTCCCACAAAACCTTTTTTCACACATTACATGAAAAGATAGTCGTCGGTACACCCATAAATAATACATATATTTCACTCTTACGTTAACTTTCCAGACGTCTTTTCTTCTTCTCGTCTTCGACTCTCAGATCTGAATCTGAACGTGAAAATTTGATGCTTTCAATGACCCCTCGGAAAGTTTCCCGCTCCAACTAAACAATAGAAAATATAGCGACAAAAACTTTCGTGGTTGGACACGTGGAAGTAGAATCATTATCACAAAGGTTTTGTGTACTTTCCATCAGATATATTCAACCAGTTTACTATTAAGCACTCAATAAATACAAATGTTAATGTGATAGGCTGGTTCTGTTTTATTTATCTTCCAACAGACTCAAACACTTTAAGAAGCCCTATAACAATGTTATAAAACGTTAAGTAACTAGCTGATGTCAAGCAACCTTTAAAAAGCAGCAGTGTCAGCGTTTTAAGACGAAAAGCCGAGTTTTACAACAGCAGTGAAGGCAGCTTCAGCTGGAGGGGCGTTCATGGTACAGAACTTGGCATGTTTAAACGAGCTTTCATATTAATTCACAGCATGTCTCTACTAAAGTGCTGTGGTTGAGACATGTTTGAACATGAGGACGTGTTATGACAATAACTGCGTGGACTTCAAGCCCCATTTACATTTTATGAGTGTTTATTTTACAACTACAAAGAATGGTCACGAAGAAGCCATGCGCTTTTCTCTGCAAATGTTTTACTTTTAATGTTCTGTCGGGACACAATTAAAAATCTGGATACATCCATTTGGTAAATGCCTCATTAACCGAATGCAGATGTTTTGTTCCAGTTTTCTGTAGTTTTTTTTTTTCCACTTATTCTTATTTTGATTTATGTCTTGGAACAGGGGCGTATCCATAGTATGGCCTGTGGGCCATTTGTGGCCCCCAACCCCAGCTAGTAAAAAAAACAAAAAAAACATTTGTTTATTGAAGTTTTTCTTTTTAATCAGTGCAAAGTTGTTATTATTAGCATAATTATCTTGGAATGGAAATGTTAAAACTGACACAAAGTATTCATCTTTTTACAGCCAAGCTTCTATAATAATTCTTTCAACACTCCTCGTGCCGCTCATCTATACTGATTAACACTGTACCACTTCAGCTGTAGTTGATTTAGTTCACATTTTATTGAAGTAACTTCTGAAAAACACAACTTGTTTTCTGAGAACATTTATTCAATCAAAAACTTGTTTTCAGCAGAAATCCCTTGGAGTAACAAGTCTTCGCACCCCTATAGAAATATTTTTGAAATAAATGTGACCAAAGCAGTTTTGTAATGAAAAGCCAGTTTTTTCTTTTGTGAATGAATCATTCAAAAATCAGAATTTAGGAGAAACAGGAACATGGTGGTTGACTCATGCTGGGAAGGGAACTGGGGAAGTTTCCAGGAAGACAATCAGCGAAATTAGATATTTGTATGGCAAATTACTAAGTTCTACTAACAAGAATAACATTAGTAAGAACATTTTATTTTAAAGGAATGAGCCAAATTTGGATGTTTGAAGCCCACAAAAAAGTATTTTTTCACAAATCTAAACTTCTCTAGATGAAAATTAATTCTGAGTTTAAACATTTGTACATTTTTGATGAAGCAGATGCACAATTCGACCAGATGTTTGCTAATTGATGCTGGTTAGTCTGAAGGAGCTGATTGGGGGACAGAGGTATCAATATATTGATTGATCCGTCTGGTCTCTACTTATTAAATGACGAATTCCACTGTGGTGGAAGAGAAATTTTGATTCTTATTATTGCTCTTACTATAGATATGGACCTGAGATTATCCTCCTGTAATAATAGATTTATTTATTCAAAAGTCTTGTTCAATTCTAAAGTGTGAGGTAAACACATTTTTTATATTGTTGTTGAGTTAATGTACAAATATACATGCTCTTAAAAAGTAAATATTTGTTGGATTTGATGTCCAAACATCAACTTTCCATCACAGAGTTTGAAATAATTCTGCCTTTAAAGGAGAATATCTTATCACAGTTTATCAATGTTTAGATAAAGAAGTTTATTAAGACCTCAAAAAGTACTTATATTCATATCAAAACAGGAGCATTACAACAAAAATACATTTTTATGACAACAAATTCACAATTTTTCTGAGCGAACAGTTGATAAGCTGCATTTTGTAAAAGCATTTTATTTCTACACACCAGTTTGTGTTTAATAATACATATTCGTTGCAGTAAAGTGTAGCTGGAAAATAATCAATATTGCACACGCATGGTTTTATTAATATTTAACTTAATTTATTAAAGAAGTAGAAAATCTAAACAAAGAAACAGAGTTGGATCAGAGCATCAGGACAGATTAGAGACAAATAATAACTGCACTTTGGGTGGTTTACTGAAAAAACTTACATGAGGTTTTCAGAAGTTAAAATATATTAATTCTGACTAAATAAAGAACCTGAAATGGAGATTATGATAAACTTTAACTTTGTCAGCTGTTCCCCTTAGTGACTTTATCCCATCATAGTCCTATTAAGTTCCAATATATCTGAATATTTAACTACTGAACTATAAAATAGAAATTTTCAAAGCAAAAAACACAAAATTTCACCAAGTATTTTTGTCCACTTTTAGTTTCTAGTTCAAATACCGTAATACACAAAACAATCTTAAAAGTAACGTTTCGGCAAGATGCATGCATGTTTTAAGTAAATAATTCCTTTATATTGATTAAAGTTAAGTGAAAGTAGTACTTTTTCATTAATACTAAGGAATTATTTTTTATTTATTTCCAAACCATGCTCCTATATCTTGCTTAAAAGTTACTTGTAGGTTAGTTTTGTCTTATTTCAAGGTATTTGCACTAGAAAATACTTGGTGAAATTTAGGTTTTGCAGTGTAGCTGGCGCTGTTTTTAAATATCTCCATGAATAAATTAAAAGAAAGCAGGATATTAAGCTCAGTCAGGCAGGAGCGCCACGTCCCATCCAACTGTTGCATTTTCCCTTTTTCAACCTCTAGGGGGCGGTGTGTGTTCACAGTTCAGTGATGGTCAGGAGGTCTAAAGTTTTCTGCAGTATGTTGGAGACTCACTACTTTATAGAGTAGGTGCCATTCAGGTCGTCGGAATCGAAGGCTTTGTTATCCAGATCGTAGCTCGTGTTTTGAGACTCGACTTCTACTCTTCTGGCCTCATCGTCTGCGCCGCCACCTTTTCCACAAAACCTCTTGTACCCTTGATAGGCTGCGGAGTGAAGCACGCATTGTAAGAAGCTAATCTGCAGGGTAAAAACATTTACTTCAAGCTATAGGACTGCAGCTATTAACTATTTTAATAAACGATTAATCGGTTATTCTGACGATTAATCAGTTATTCTGACGATTAATCAAGTGATCTGGTAAAAAATAGCACAATGTGCATATTTTTCATTTAACTGTTTAAAATTATCGCACACATTAATTGAAATACATAAAAAAGGCAAATAAAGAAATAATTGAACTTCTTTTTTAGGTAAAAAACAAGAAAAAAAATAGTAGTATTTGTAGCAAAGGATGCACCTGCAGATAGATAAACCCTCTATTCGATTTACCATCAATGTAGAGATGATCTGATTATCAAATTATTTAATCAAAAAGATTTTAACGGTTTTTGTGTTTTTACAGTATTTAAGCTAGATGAAGCTAAAACTGCCACTTGAAGAGTTCTGGGTTGAAAATATTTACAGATGAAGGTTTTTTTCCTCTTAAATGTAAAATATATAGTTTTTGCAACGTTTTAGTTTAATTACTGCTCTTTGTGTTTCTATTTGGCAAATTGCATGTTTTAGTCTGTATACTCTAGTTAATAATTATTTAATTACTAAGTCAGCATATTTCAAAAAGCGATTAATCATGATTAATCCGATTGTTTCTAAGTTTTTTCTATAAAATTTCTGAGATTCACTGGAACATTTCTGAGCTTCTCCGAGAAAATGTTTGACTTTTGGAAAAGTCAAACATCTGAAAGAAAACATTCAGAATTTGTTACACAAATGTAAAAATTTCTATAAAGAATTCATGAACATTTCAGAATTTGAAAAGTCAAAAAGTTCTGGGATTCTTTGCAGAAAATTTCTGAGCTTTTTCTAGCAAATGTTTCACTTCTGTAGCTCAGAAATTTTGTTTGCAAAAATTTTGAGCTTTGGAAAAAAAAACAAAAACAAAAAAAACACGGACATCTCCGAATTTTAAAATTTTAAACCCGGAAATTCTAAGTGTGTGAAAAGTAAAAAAAAAATTGCTAGAAAAAACTCTTAAATTTTGACATTAATCTCAGAAGTTTTCTAGGAGTAAACATGGAAACTGCTGAATTTCAAAAGTCAAACATCTTTACCTTTTGGGAATTTGCAGTGTGGAAAGTAAAAAAATAAGACAGAAAACTGAGAAATGTTTGTCTTTGGAAATTCTAAAATGTTCATGTATTTTCTTTCTAGAACATTTCTGAGATTAATGTCAAAATTTTAGATTTTTTTCAATCAAATTTGTGACTTTTCAGCCTGATTTCAAGCTGTGAGACTCTTACCGCTCACAGCAAAGATGGCCGCAGCGATCTGGAAGATGCTGTAGATGAGAGGGAAGGCAAACATGACCTCCAGCTCTGCAGGGCTGAAAGACAACTGGACAATGGTGCTGCACAACTGGGAGTTCTGGAAACCAGTTTCAAGCGCAATTGTTCGACATCTGAGAAAAAGAATAAACAATGAGCAATCTCAAAAATATCAAAACCTGTCATTACTGGGTTGAACAGGAGTAGTTCCCTTTCTCTCTCACCTGTACCAGGGCTGACCCACAAACCGGGCCAAAAGGAAACCAAGAAAAAACCCAATGAAGGGGTAGATGGTTCCAATGATCCACAAGGAGGGAGCAATGACCCAGGAGGATTGGTAGAGGACGCCTCCAACCACGGCAATGATGATGATGAGAGCAAAACCGGCGATGGAACCCACCTGTTGAAAACCGTCGCCAGAAAAATTCACCAAGTCTGTCCAGGAATTTCCAAATAGATCATCAGAGAGGAAATCTAAAGCGTTCCCACCTTCAGGATCATTTTCGCAAATCGCGGCCACCTGCTTTTCACAAGAATCCCGACGGAAATGGGTATAAGAAGGGCTGCGAGTGTGATTCCTGAGCAAACACAGATAAAATGTCGGAAACAAATAACAACGCATTCAAAACGTGAGTAAGATCCGTACCGTACCGATGCTGTCGAACGGGATCTTTATGGCGTCGCTGGAAGTCCAGACGCTGGTGTAAATGAACAGGCAGAGCGGCATCATGCCCAAAGCCAAGATGGAGGAGCAGGTCGTCATGCTGATACTGTGGAGGCGGAAAGCGGAGATCACGTTTAGATTTACGACACCGGACACAATGAGACGATTTGATAAACTGAGGCGAAAAAGTTCCGGCACTGAAGATCTAAGGAGTAAATATCAAACTGATAATTTTTGTCTAATCGATTATAAATTGGCTCAAGTTCACAGTGAAGGGTTGAAGTAAAAAAACAGAAGCAAACTTCCAACCAGGAACACATTCAAGTACTTTCTGAAGTTGACAGAATACAGAAAACGCAGACCAGACATAATTATTCCAGCTTGGTTTTGGCGCCCGCTCTACCATGGCGCCCCCATGTGTCCCATGTAGTGAATAACCACTTTTTGACCACTGGTTCCAACCTCAAACCTTCTCCACGTTTAGAACCAGACAGATTTATGGTCAAAATGTCTAAAAACACAATATATGCACTGAAAACATAGAATAAACTTAAAAAATATATAGTTAATTTGTTACATGTAATTGAAATATATTTGTCAAACTTTATTTCTGTTTATTTAACATGACAACTTAACATATTTGCTTGGATAAACATAATTTGATTACCTTTAAAAACCTTTTAAAATTTGGATCACTTGTTTTCTTTTTTCAGTGTATCTATAAAACTGCACAGGAAATGAGAATACATTCAAATAATAATAAAAAAAAGCTCATAGCGCAAATATCTTATTTATTGAAGTAAGACTAATACTAATAACGTTTCAGCAAGTTACAAGATATTTTGCTCATTTTATAAGTGAAATAATCTGCCAGTACGAATAGTTTCTAAAATACCAGATGTGTACTTAAGTCTTTTAGAAGTTTTTTTTTTTAAATGTATTTGTTGAAACCGCCACCATGTCATCATAACAGTAAAGTATGAGACAGATAATCTGTGAGCCAACTAGAAACAACCAATCAGAGCCTTAGTGCTGTTGATCGCCCTCATCCACTCCCTGTTCTGAATGCTAAGGCTAGTTAGCATAGCCAATGTTAACGACTCCTGTAACTGTAAGTTGCTTTTCTACCATTAGCACATTTAGGAGTACATGAGGATGATTGACAGCGCTAAGAACCGCCTCCTGGCTCTGATTGGTTGTTTTTGACCAGAAAGATTCAGGAATGGAAATCTCTTTAGATGACAAAAGTAGCTCACAGAGAAAGTGGAGAACATCAATCTTTTGATAGATTATCTGTCTTATAATAAACTGTCTCCTGTTGTAACAAATATATAAACTTTTTTTTTAAATGTTGAGAAACGATTGCTTCCTGGAGGCATGGACTGCGAGGAAGTTTTAAAATGTACCCAATCGTTTGAAGCTATGAAGCTAACCGTAAATTACCTGCTGTGAACAACCACCGTCCACTGGAAAGAGAGAAATGCCAATCTGAACAAATCTTAACATTAATTCAATATTTTGAAGCAAGGCCAACACCACATGGTGAGAGTTGCTTTTAAACCATGTTTGATGTGTAATAATAGCAGAATTGACAGAATGAAATGTTTACTGACTTTGGGGTTTTATGATGTAAAGCACTTTGAGCTGCTTCAAAGTTGGACGGCTAAAGTAAAAACTAGCAGTCCAAGAAAGTACTCAAGAGTGAAAAAGTATTTGGTAAAAAGTCTACTAAAGTACTGAGTAACTGATCAAATTGTCAATCATTTAATATTTAAAAAGGACACCATCAGATGGACCAAAACATAAAGTTTAGTGGAAAGTTTGGTATTTTAAGAAAAAATGACAATAATTCATATAAGTAAAAACAAATTACAAACTCAGGCAAAGTATATATTTTTTCTTTCAATAAAAAACTTTAACAAAATCTGGTGGATTCTTGGTTAAAACATGTTTGTTTTTCATTCAGTGGGTAGAAAATCCAGAAATTTTACTCAAGTAAGAGTAGAAATACTTCATAATAAAATTACTCAAGTAAAAGAGCATTTTTTCCAAAAAGTTACTCAATTAAATGTGACCAACTCTGGCAATGGCCAGTCTAATTTAATCTACAAATAACTCGAAATCAAAGCGTTTCCAGCCGCGTCCCACCTCAGGTCCATGTCTCCGTCCAGCCAGTAGCAGATGATGTTGGAGCTGGATCCTCCCGGGCAGCAGCCCATGACGATGATGACGATGGCCTGCACCGGAAGCACCCCGAAAGCCAAAGACAGCGCGAAGGCCGTGAACGGCATGATGCCGAACTGGCAGAGGAAGCCGATGAAGATGCCCCAGGGCCGCTTGACGTGGCCCCACAGCTTGGAGGCTTCCACGGTGCAGCCCATGGAGAACATGACCAGCGCCAGCATCACCGTGAGCACCGTGCTCAGCACCACGCTCAGGATGGCGTTGAAGCTGCTGGGAGGGACGAGGCAGTCCGGCCCGGAGCAGACCGTGGCCAGAGCGTCGCAGCTTATCGTCTCCATGGCGGTTAGATCCCAGTCCAGAGGAAGATGGTGAAAGTGAGGGGAAGACTCCTCTTCTCTGCTCTTTATGCCCACAGCTCAGAGAAATAAAGCTGGGAGGGATAATCTAGGAAGAAAAAAATCAAAAATTAACCAATACCTAAAGTTTTATGGGGTCAGTGTTCAGATGATGGTGCATATAAAAAGAAATCCAACTGAAACATAGAATGTGATTGCTCTGCCTGCAACCTTTTATTGCCTCGGGGTAATTAAAACTTTATTGGGCAGCTTTGCTGCAGCATCATCATCCTCAGCTGCCAGCAAAGATGCTTTGCACATTTTAACCACAAGGGATTATAATGGTGTATTGGGGCCACTGTAGATTAAAAAGAGGAGTACATTAATGCCAAAAAACTGAGACAGTTTTAGATTAATAACAGAAATTTTCTACAAACAAGAAGGAGATTTCTGAGTTTGAAAAGTAGAAAATTTGACAGAAAAAAACTCAAAATTTGAGATTATTCTCAGAAATATTCAAGAAAAAAAAACATGGAAATTTTTCAATTTGAAATACTCAGAAATTTGGGATTCATCTCAGAACATTTTTGAAAATATGTGGAAATTTCTCTTTGAAAAGTTGAAAAAAAGTCTAAGATTGCAAGTGTTCCCAGGATTTGCAAGAAAACAACTTGGAAATTTCTCAATTTGAAAAGTTGATAATTTGCTAAACATTTCAGAAATTTTGAGATTATTAGTGATCAATTTGCATGTCGATGTATTTGATTGTCCAAACTAAGGCAGGATTAGGGAACTTAAATGTGTGAGAAAAGAGAACTAAATTTTTGCCAAACAATTTTGGGATTAATCTCAGAAATTTTCTGGAAATCAGTGTAAATTCCTGAGTTCAATGTTGAAAATTTTTGACTTTCAAAACTTTCAGAAAGTATTTATTTTTTACTTTTGGAAAAATTCCAAGTTTTTCTTCCTAGAAAATTTCTGAGATTATTTTGAAAATGTCTTTTTGGCAAAAATGTACTCCTCTTTTTTATTTTTTTAATCTACAATTGCTGTAATATGCCTTTGTAAGGAATAACATGTCTTTGTACATTTAATAGAAAGTTACCTCCTCCAGCTTAATGTTATGCTTTTATTTTGATATGATATTTTTTACAGTGGGTGTGTCGTTCAATCAAGATATTTTCATATGTAGAAATGATTTACGTTTGTTTTTACAAGATTTGGTGAGAAAAAAGTTTAAAGTCCATCAAAATATAAAGAGCAGACTCAGCTTGAGGTATTTTTGGATTTTCTACGCAAACATTGGGGATTTGGTTTGTTTGTCTTGTAAAATGGAATAAGAGAAAAACGTTTTTTCATTTTTATTATTCAGCAGATTTCTTTTTCTAAGTTTTCTACTCCGCCCTTAGTGTTTGACAGTCAAATAATCAAAACATGTGACTGTAGACAAAAAAAACTCTGTATGGTAACAGATCAGGCTGAGACTCTGGCAAATGGCAAAGAGCAAAAATCTTTATTACGTTTGCAAACGGAGAAAACACAGCACAGCACAGCACAACAGCTGTAGCTGCAATGAGTTCTGATCTGGAGCTGCAAGCTCTCACAATATATAGGACTCTCCCACAATGTGGTCACTCCCTGGCTCAGAGCCAGTTGAACAGGTTTAATGCATAGTCATGTAACCTCAGGGTGTACAGGATGCAACCTCATCCTCACTGAAAGGTCAGTTAATTGTTTAGATAATAAACATCTTCTTGCTCAAAATATGGAAGTTTCCAAAAGTCAGGTTTACTAATGAAACAATTTCGCATAACAAAAACATTGTCAGACCTTGTTCATGCACGTACTCTCAGCTTATGACATTCAATGGAGAAACTTGTTAAACCTTAGGGCTTATTCCATCTTACTATTTTTACCTAAACTATCTGTTGTTATCTGTTAACAAACTCTGGCGCCTTGCTTTGGTACGTGTGGTGAAGCATTAGTCCACTCATCAGTCTACTGCGACTA
>CAEGAG010240222.1:0-15719 GCA_903067065.1 Brachyrhaphis terrabensis | reverse complement strand
TTGATTGATTGATTGATTGATTGATTGATTGATTGATTGATTGATTGATTGATTGATTGATTGATTGATTGATTGATAGTGTCTGCTGGACTCCTGTCGGTATCTTATCATTTATCCCTCCACATCACTGAGTAAACTCACACACCTGCCAACATTTAGTGGATCCTCCGTCGCTTTGGAAGACATTGACTCCATTAGCTTTTCAGAGGTTTACCTTAACAGTCACCTCTCTAATCCTAACGATTAGCTTTTCTTAAAACATCGACAGACAGATTTCCATCCGCTGAAGCTTGGAGATTTCATTCTTCACACAATCCGTAGTGCCTGGTTTTTCAAATCAATAATGATCCTAATTGATTGGGAACCGCTGCCTGGACTTCCTTAGAGCCAATGACTGGATGGTGCAAAGCCTATTGACACTATTGGAGAGGCTCTTTGGAGCCTAAGAAAGTTTCTACTTTAGGTAAGTTCTGTGAGATTAAGTGAAATTGCAATAAGCAAACTTAAACTCACAAAACTTAGCTAAAAGAGAAACTGTTTTAGCCTCCAAAAAAGCCTGTCCAATAATGTATGTCATTAAAAAAAATACATTTATATGGTCAATAAAGTAACTAAGATAGGTTTCAAGAATAAGAAAATATCAAATCAGCCTTCATCATATCTCCATATACGTAGTAGGCGTATAACCACATCTCAGCTGCTGTGTTTTGAGTGCAGTGACCAAAGGTTAAAGGACACCTTCAGTATCCAGGAAGACTTGGAGAAAAAAAGGAATAAAACATAAATAACGAACCATGTTTGCTTGGTATAGCTGAGATGTTGCCACCCTACACTTTTCAAAGAGAAAACTGTAATATGTCTGGGCCTGGGTGTTCAGACGGTCAGCTGGTCTCTGATCAGGTACAAGTCACTCTTGAAAACACCACCAGGCGCATTCAGCGCTCGGACAATGACAATGACTGCAGTCGTTTTATGTAAGCTGAAGTATTTTCAAAGGAACTCTAAGAGAATGGACTTTCCCAGGAGTTCATCAACTACAGTCAAGAGTAAGAGAGAGTGCAAACAAAGGAACAAGCTGAAGTGTTATAACAATCAGTGATGGTGTTGTGACTGTCATGGATTCTAGAGGTAAGGTACATGGCCGCCAATCCAGATGCATTTGGGGGGGTACTGTTCCTGTGTTGTGAGGTTTTCGTCCTGATGGGCGGCAGCCTGCTCCAAGAGAGAAAAGACTTCAGAAGTTCATGTCCAGAATGGAAGTGATCAACTACAATCTTCCCTGCCTAGCTAATCTTTTAGATTCCCTACCCTACCAACCAAACTCAGTGTTCCACTGTACCTCAACCTTATGAAATTAAAACAACTGCTAGTTGTAATACACACAACAAAACTAATGTTGCCAAAAACATTCTTTTAGTTACAAAAAGATTTAATGTACAACATAACTGAAACAGCAGCAGACAACAGATTGTAGCCACTCACCTTGTCTGGAGAGCAGTTGACACTCTGATGTATTTTTTATCTTTTATAGTGGTACCAAAGGAATCCATAATAGGGGGCATTTGGTTGCATGTTAATTGTAGAACTATAATTTGAAGTTGTATAAAGTCAGACACAGCTTATTTTCAGAAAAGACCTCTCTCTGACCTTCGTCTCTAATGGAGACGAGTGCTATGACGATGTCTGGAATGTGGTGTGTTCCAAGATTCTCTTTTTGGGGAAGAAAAGCTGGCAATTATGAAAGCCCACAAACGTTGTGTGTTACAACACATTGCAGTAGCATTTTTTTTACTTGTGCTCCTTTATCAAGTAAAACTCAAATCAAACTGACAGCATCCGCCTCTCAGCTTCTCTCCAAAAGCTCCAGCACAAGCAGAGACACGGATCAAAACAGAAAACATTTTGGCAGGTAAGAAAGCAGCAGATTTGGAGCAGAGTGATTGTGTGTCATGCTGTGCAGTAAATAGTGGAATGACAAACTGAGTCAAACCATCAGCTGGTGATCGTGACACCGCGACACACTGAGTGAGACGGAGCTGTAAGAGACGTTATTTAAAGGGAAAGGACTGACTTACACTGTTAACCAGACTCATTCAAGCCTTTTCAACTGAGAGAACTCTTGTTCCTGAACTGGTTCACCGCCATCAAACTTTGGTACTCTGCTGAAAGCCGACGCCCGTTTCCACCAGACTGGGGAACCCAGCATTCGGTGTTGTACAACATGGTGGGGGAGCGTTGTACCACAATGGCAGAGCTAGCTGAGCTGTGCATGTTGCTTCCTTGTTAACATATCTTTGATTTAACAAGCCACAGACCTTTCGTCTGATCATCAAAACAATATTCACCTTTACTGTACATAACAAAGGGACTGTTACTATGTCAAACATCTATGTGCCAACGTATTTCAGCTTCCCAAGCTGCATTTTCTTTCAGATATTTTAGAAAAAAATCTACAAATAGGCAAATTTCTCAAGAATAATTTGGTGTTCAGTTCTACAGAAAGTGGCAGGGCTCTACTGTGTCACCCTAGTCTGTATTATTGTTTAGTTATGGGATGCTATTTTGGAAATATGACTGGAATATTTCTCACTATTTCCACAGTAAAAATTTAAAGAAATTCCATTAGGAAGCTTTTTTATCTCTTCATTTTCCTTCTTTCTTTATATACTTATACATACTTAGATACCCACATACATACATTTAAACACATACACACAAAACAATATATACATATAATAATATATTAAACTGAGTCATCTAAGAGTATCCCTTGTTATACTGTATTATTTCCCTTACTGATTTTGTATATCCATCTTCCATATAACTACTTAGAAATATTTCTTGTACCTTTTTATTGAACATATTTAATAAAATGTATGCCCTCTAATTTAATATTGCCTACAGAACATTGCTTCAGTTCTTTAGCTCTACTGTTCCTCACAGTCACTCCACACATGCTTTTTATTGTTGCTCTTATTCTGTAATTATTTTTTTAAAATTCATATCAACCATTAACTTGTATATTTATTCTCTTTCTGCAAAAAATAAAAATAAAAACTCTTGTATATTTTAGGGATTTCAGACCCTTTCCTTACAGTATCTGTCACACACTGTATGGAGGACAAAATAGAAGATCTTAACCTGTAAAGTTAAGCAGATTTGAGGAACTCGGCAGTTCAGTGGTGTCAGTTCTACACCTGCACGCCTCGGCCCACTGCAGCCGCCACATTTAGAGCAAGTGTCTTCATTTTGCTCTCGCTCTTGACTCAGCTGGCTCTGAGCCGTGGAGGACAGAGGATGCCAGCAGTTATCCCCCCGTATCTCTCTATCTCTCAGATCACGGAGCTGGAGCTCATCCTGTTACACCACATAAGGGACTGTTTGCACACATGTGCTAAGATGGGCACAGAGAGCAGGCTGTCAAAGCCATTAGCTCAAAGCAGGCACTGCTTTAACAAGGTATTCCAGTGTTTTCTTGGGTAACGGCCCACTGTCAGAGCGCGGGGATGTTTCCCTCAGACGTGGGGATCATAACTCAGCCATCTGGGCACCATCAGCGCCTGCTTCCTCAGGCAGCAGGGATAGAGTTTTGAACAATTTGAAGCTTTTATTGCCCTCCATAACCTGCAGCAAAGTGTATTAAATTACTACAACAGAGCGACGGTGGGAGCTGTTGCTTTAGAAGAAATATTTATTCATAAAAATCCCAACCGTGGATTTTTAAAAAATTAATTACAGCAGTGATAAGTGTTATCCTGGCAAGCTCAGTCTAAATAATTGAGCAGGTTGCTAACGCGGCGTAAAGTCAAACCTAACTCTGGCTGGGCTTTTCACTGTTTTTTTTTTTTGTTTTTTTTTGGGGGGGGTTTTTTAAAACCTCTAAAAGTTATTATTTCACTGCAGCATAAAATATTCACGGGGCAAGGAGCTGACCACATGCTGCAGCCAAGTGCTAGCTGCAGCTGCTAGGGTCTTTCTAAAAGTTGATGGGGATGCACACATGGGTCCACGTCTGGCTGAAGGGAGCAGGTTGGAGCTAGCGGGTAAAGAGAAAGACCTTACATAACCTGTCTTTACTGCAGCAGGTCAGCAGTCTTCAGCAAGAGCATCGAGCCAGGCGTGTCATGAAGTGCAGTGTGAGGTGGTGAGGAAGACGCTGTGGGCCCAGGTTGAGATGAAGAATGAATTATGAATTTAATGAAATTGTCAGAAATACCAAGTCCAAAGTCCAGGCAGCACAGAATGAGTGGAAGGCTAATGCTCACAACGGACAGCAGACAAGACTAGACAGCTTGACAAGACAGATTCGGCACACTACTAGACAGATAGACAAGGACCTGACGAGGAACAAGGAACACAGGTTTCTTGTTCCTCGAGAATGAATAGACAAGTTAATGGTTGATATGAATTTTTAAAAAATCATTACAGAATAAGAGCAACAATAAAAAGCATGGTGGGATTAGACACACAGAGGGTAGAAACCTAAAATAAACACAAGGAAAACTCAAATCCTCACAAGGACAAAATCTCCTCATTGGATAATTTATGAGATCTGAGAATCCCCCAAAAAAACAAAAAAGCCTATGTTGTTTTTTTTTCCTTTTTTTTGTGATTGTTGCAACCTAAAATTACTGATTTTGCAGCACATTTTTCAAAATGTTGTGGCCAAAGTTGCAAATTTTTTTTTAAGTTTTATTTTTGCCATAACATTGCTGTACAAAAAAGTTTAAATTATTGCTCAGATTGCTGTATTTTCAACCAGATCAGGGGTGTCCAAACTTTTCGTCACGTGAGTCGAAACTGTCTTGTCTAAAGTACTAGCGGACCAAATAAAAAATAAGACAAGCTCAAGCAAATAAAGTATTCCATTGTTGATGTTATTTGTTGGAGATCCAAAACTTTAAAAGAGGATTTTGCGCATTTGCTATATTAAAAGTGAGTCGTCCAGTTTTCAGTATCTTTTGGGTTTGATTGAACAAATTTATTTTCAGTAATTAGAACAGGGTCACTTTGTTTCAAAGCGCATGTTTTATTTGGCCAAGTTCAATAAAAAGGAAAATCTGATTTGGGCGCGTCAAAGTCAAATATTCAGTGAAAGAATCTGGATAGACGAGGTTCTACACTTTGTAAAACGATGGTTAAAAAAGGCAAATATTTTGTGTTGCATTTAACATTCGTCAGAAATTTACAACGCTGATCATTTTACTCTGATTACAAAAAGATAAAAGTCTCCATCAACCACCTGTGCTGGATGAGGCAAATTTGTATCATTTTTGAATTGAAGTTGGGGTTGAGGGCCACAACCGTACACGAACCGAGCCGTTTTCTCACGTGGTTGTGGTCCTCCTCTTCCTTCATACAAAAGAAACAGAGCAACACTTCCATTTAGTCTCATGAGCCTCTTGCTAGCCGGGAGACTCCCAATTCCCTGAAGTGCTGCAGAAATCAGCCGAGCAGTCGTTGGTTCATCCACATATAATTTCACCATAGGGGACGATGGAGAGGAGAGTAGCTCCCTTGATGACTATTAAAAACTGATTACACAGAGAGGAGCGTCTTGCACCATGCTGGATTTGAAAGGATTTATGTTTCGGTTTCTTAATTTAGCAACAAAAAAAAATCCCTCCTACCCCCCACCCCTGTCTTCAAGTGTCTCCCTTAAGGCTTCGTAATATGCGCGCAGTAGAACATGAACCAAAGTTGCTTGCCTAAATGGAGGCTTTTAAAGCCACTAAATCCTTAAATTAGCAGCATGTCCTTCACTAAGCAGATGGGGGGTGAAGTATAGCAATGTTCCACACAGGCAGGACTCAATATGCCTGTTGATGTTACTGGTTTTTGAAGTGACCCCACCTACTTATTTTTAAATGCTGTAAGCACATGCAAATCTACAGTGGTTATTAATAGAAATCAGAAAGAAAAAAAAAGTGTGGCATATGTACAGATACAGTGGAGGAAATAAGTATTTGATACACCACTGGTTTTTGAAGTTTTCAGTTCTTCCACCTACAAGCTTTGTCATTTTTATTGTAGGGTCACCTCAATTTTGAAAGACCGTATCTTAAATATTCACTTAGTGCTTATCAGAATTGTACAAATTTTAAAATTTTGTAATTGTTTTGATTCTGTAGTTTTAAACGCATTGCTTTATTTTTTATTTTTTTATATACTTTTATTTTATTTACTGTTGATTTTCATTTACACGTACTGTTAAAGGTATTTTAGGGACATATGCTGTAAATTAGGGTGTGGCTAAAAACATCTTTTTGTATCACACACTTCATATGTTCAACAACCGGTTGTAGCTAGTTGAACAAACCACGAAGAAGAAAACAGGAAGTAGGATGATGACGCGCCATGTTAGAGCGTGAACAGATTTATTCACGTTGGATTTTAATTGTGTTTCTTATTTAATGAAAACATCAAGAAATTATATATATATATATATATTTTTTTTTTTTTTTTTACAACATTAGCGTAATATTGACAAAGTTGTAATGGAATCTCTGCCACTGTCATCCTGTAAAAAGCTCCAGACTCCATTCTTTGTGTGAAAATCAAATACTTATTTTTCCCACACATGATAAACAGATGGATAGACAAATACTTGCAAGAAGTTCATGCAAATCTACAGCAGAAATACATTACATATTTCAATTTAAGCCTGGTGCAAAGATTTCACATTACCATACATGCGATTAAAAATGAGGTTTAATTAGGCATCTGATGCCAACATGGAGGCTTTTTTGTCTCTTTGCAGTGGATTAATGTAATTAATCCACTGGTAATTAATAATTAGTTGAGAAAATCGAGGACTGTTTCTTGATTAGTCTTAGTCCAAAACAAATGGATGTTTATAGTAATATAAGGCTTCAGCTTACATTATTTGTGCTGTTAAATCATTTAGCTGAATTTTCCTGCTAGATCAGCTTTTTTTTCTTTTTTTTAATAACTGATGCTGCAACACAAACTGCATACATATGGGGAAATTATTAATATCACCTCAGGTGATGTTAGTAAGTCAAAATCGACCATGACATTTTTTTATTAATATTTCAGCACTGTTTCCACTACAGCGAATTTTAGTATTTGCACTTAAAGTTTGTACCTTCACAGTGTGTTCTGGAGTAAATGAGCTGTAGTGTTTGGACAGGCCTGGAGGGCAGATACAGCTAACACAGGCAGGGTGGGAACCAGCAGGCAAACTTTTTGTCCCAGGAGTGAAATCTGTTTTCACCTGTTATCATTACGATCATCAGAGGTAGAAACAAGAAAAAGGAGGAGTACATTTCTGGCAAAAAAACAAAACACTCTAAGATTTTGAGATTAATCTCATAAATTTTCAAGAACCAAAAAAAAAACTTTAACATTTCTGAGTTTGAAAAGTTGAAAATTTGTTAGAAAAATCAGTAGTTTTAAAATTAATCTAAAAAAATTTCTGGAAACAAATGTGGAAATTTTAGCTTGAAAAGTTGTACATTTGCTAGAAAAATCTGAAGTTTTGAAATTCATCCCAGAAATTTTCTAAATAAAAATAAACTACATAAGCTATATATATATATATATATATATATATATATATTTATTTATTTATTTTTTTTTTTTTTTTTTTTTTTTTTTTTTTTTTTTTTTTTTTATTGCAAGCAATGTATCCAAGGAGACCAAATGTGTTTTTGAGGCATTTTCTGAAAACTGGATCAGGCACTGACAATTTTTTCCAAATTTCCAAACAAAACTAAACTAAACAGATCTTCTCAACCAGAAATACATTTTAAACCACAAGCTGTTTAATCTCCTGCAATTCAAAAAAAAGTTAACTAACAAACAAATGAATCACAACCGGACTAACTCAAGCAGAGATAATGATTTTTCTAATGAATTTTAACATTCACTGTTAACATTCAAGTGACTTGTGAAAATGATACATCACTAAAATACAATGGAGCAAAAACACTGTTTTTCTGGTCTTGAGTAATTACAATACACTAAATAATTTTGTGACTTTGTGAGATTAATAGGCAGACATTGATTGTTCTTTAAATATTTTTTTATAAGAATAAAGTTGTGTGTTGTTATTTAATCAATGTATCCATGGAGACTACATATACCACTTTTTTTTTTTAAATGGTTCCAAAGTTTCTCTCAAACCAAAACAACTACAGTCAGCATTTCTGACATTTTCCAAAGTTTCAAATAACTAACATATAATTCACAAGACAAATTCATTTAACTCATAAATATGTTACATCCCACAAATGCAAATATTTTTATGAGGCTAACACATGGCCAGGTTTAGCCACCTGTAATCAGATGGAAACATGATGATTTGAATATTGAGTTTCAGAATATTAGAACATAAAAGACAGTGTGTGGCACAAAAATATCGGGGGTTTTGCTGATTCTTAATGCTAACCATAAAGTTTTTAAAGCTACACAGGAAACCTTAAACAAGTGAGAAGGGATGTCATTTAAAACACACACTGATAACTAAAAAGCATTTTTTATTATTATTTGTTATTCTTTCGCGCTCTCGTCTGGTCAAGATAAATTTGGTTTTGTTATATTCTTAAATATTCATAAAGCCATAACATAGTTATCAATTTTTTTCTTTTAAATGACGTAGTTGTTAACAAAATTAGAAGTTATTATTATAAACAATAATATTGTCGTTTTGAGACCATTTTCAACTAATATATTAGTAATCCCATAATAATGCAAGTTTGCCCTCTCAAAGACTAATAAACTTTCATTTTGCACGAAATACTTCACAATGGAACTGGAAGACATTTTATATATCCAAAATAAAACTTAACAACCAAAAACAATAAATAAAGAGCAAGTAAAACACAAACAAAATCATCAATAAAATCTCTATAAAAAAATCTCCCTTTGAAAAATATTAATCATCAGAGGAAATGATCAAGCTCATTTTAATTGATCATGCAATTAATTGATTGTTTACTGCGACAGGCTTAGTTGTTATTATAATAAAATCAATTTATCCCTACAAATTCTTCAGTTCTAATTAAAAATACAAGAGTTGTAATAAAATCTTTTGATTGGGTGTGGTGTACGATGTGGTGAGGATGTGGATCATTGAGACTGCAGACTGTCTTTCAGTTCCTGCATGATGTCGTCGGCGCTGCTCCATGGAATGACTTTAGCTGAAATGGAGTCGTTGCCTTCCTGGTCTCTTAGTTGGGTCAGCATCTTATCCAGGGTGTAGCCCTTCCTGGGCATCACAGCGTCACGCGCACTCAGACAGAACGCGGGGCAGAGGTCGTTCCCGCCGTCCCCCACGTACAACACCCGCCCGTACACCTCGCCGCCGTCTGCCTTCTCGGAAAGGTATGTCTCCAGGACTTTCTTCTTGCACATGTTGACGGGGCACTTGGCGCACTCGTGCGAGTGGTGGTGCCGCAGCTCCATGTAGCCGGACTCGCTGATGCTGGCCGGGTTGGAATACACCTGGTCAACAGCTTCCCAGAGTCCCGCCCCCTGGAGAACCCATTCGATGAACATGGTGTTGGCGTCAGAGACGACGATGCAGTCCACCGTGCTTTTATTCTCTGATATGAATGTGAGCAGCTCCGGCATGCCGGGTGTGAAGGGAATGGTCTCCATGACGCTGCGGATCCGGTCGGGGGCGACCCCCTGGTCTCCTGTTAGAACCAACGACAGAAATGATCAGAATGGAAAACTGGGGCGCAGATTACATAAAAACTCCATAAATTAATCCTGAGTTATAGAAAGAAAGCTAAGGCCGAAGCTGAATTCCATTATCTAGGGTATTGCTAACCCTCTACATATTCTTTGGCCCTTAAAACCGCAGTATGTAACTTTTATAAATAATTTTCTTTGTTAAAACTGTCACTGTGTCATTACAGTATGTTATAAGACAGGTAATCTGTGAAAAGATCAATCTCCTCCATCTCCCACCTGGGTTGCTGTCTGAAGAAATGCACCGCTCCCAACCAAAAACAACCAATCAGAGCCAGGAGGAGGGTCTTATTGCTCTTAATCATGCAGGTGAACGCGCCCCGAAATGTACGAATGGTGGAGAAACAACTTACCATTACAGGAAAACCATTTATCCGCCACCATGGCCATGCTAACTAGCCTTAGCATTCACCACAGGCTCTGGTGGGCGTGATTGACTGCGTCAACATCCTCCTCCTGGCTCTGATTGGTTGTACAATATCTAAGTTGTATGGAATCAGAAACTTTTGCTAGGGTTAAGTTAACTTTTAAGTTAAAGTAGAGTTCATGGATACTTTGTAGAGTTTGTTGAACCACCTCTGTGGAGAACCCACTGAACATAATGGAAGACAAACTGAAACGTAAGAAAAACAATGTAATAGGTTCTAACCTATGTAGGCCATCACTTTGCCCATGTACTCAGTCCACTGTCCCCTCCTGTATGTGCTCTCCACAGCGTCTGGGAGACTCTGCTGCGGAAGACACCTTAAAGCAGGAAAAATAAAGATCACCAGTTAATAAGCTGACACTTAGAATGCTTATAAAATACCCAGTTTCTTTGTATCCTCTGACATATAATAAAACTTTTATTACATACTTGATGACCCAGATGTCACAGTTCTCGTCCACCACAGTGTGGTCAAAATCAAACACAACCAGAATCTTCATTTTTTTAGCCGCACTTTCAAACAGCCTGCCTCGGAAAAAGGAGAATCCATTAAATTCAAGAACATGTACGTTGCATATTTATTACTGGGTCACGTTTGTCTTTCCAAATCAAATCAATATTGAGTGACTCGATAAAACACAATTATGCTGAAGGGAATGGTCTCCATGAAACATTGAGTCTAGCAGGCCGATCGAAAAACCACATTTAAACTAATCATTTTTTCATGTTTGTATTTTGTATTAGTACGTGGAAGTTCCGTTTGATCGTTCTGTCTTTAAAATGACCAGGTATTTACCGGACGTCTGGTGTTTTCTTGTAAGTAAACCTGGCAAATTCTCGTGTCCGCACTTTCACTTGATTTTGGCAGACACAACGAGGAATATATAAACTACACTACGCTGTACTTTGACTCAATTTACACAAACTTCAACTTAAACAAGTGAAACGAGAACGAAACTAACCTGTATTCTTCCTGTCATCAAGGAGTCGAGGCTGTATTCATGTCTATGATCGAGGCTACATTCAACTTGCTCGCGCTACCTGTTTTCTGCTAATTACCGCCCCCTTCTGGCTGTTTCTTCAGAATGGCACCTTATTAGAGAATATTTAAAATATATATTTATTTAATATTTAAATATGTAAAATTATATATATATATAAAGTAACCTTTTGATTTCTTTTAATTGTGATTTATGCTTTCTATATAATCATAATAATAATATAGCTAATATTATTATAATAATGATAATAAAAATCATTAAGGAAGTCAACAAACGTATTACGGCCTTGTGGCCACTGAGTGGCAGCATCGAGCGAGCACCGTAGAGACGAAGAAGCTTCTAGTTCCTGGTTGCATTAAAAACATTTTAACATTTGTGTGAGTTCGCAGTCAGTTTCCGTCTGTCATTTTTCTTTCATCAGTTCGTTTTCTCCCTCGGGCCAGTATGTTCAAAGGGTTCGGGACGTGGCTGGGTTTGGAGAAGACGTCAGAGGAGAAGGAAAGCCTCAGAGTGGAGCAGGAAGAGAAGGTGGTTGAAGCCCAAAACGAGGTAAACAAACAGCAAGCAGCTGAGCAGGATGATGGAGCAACGGAGACGAAAGAAGAAACCCCTGATCACAGCAAAGGACTCGGTGGTGAGGGGCAGATGTTACTATTTTCTTCTGAATGATCATAGCTAGCTGCGGTCAGAGGTTTGTTTGATCATGAATGGTCATGAAAGATGGATGTTTTGTTCATTTTGTTTGATCTACTTTCCCAAGGTGGAACGAATAACATGCAGTTTCATCACATTTTAATCTCTTGAGGATTTTCTCAAATCAAAACATATCTCGGGTAAATTGTAGGTTTATACAAACTGTAAAAGTCGTTTGGAGTTATTCTTAAGAAGAACTACCAAGTCCAGGGTAATCCATTAACCAATACCAGGTAAACTGGTAAAATTCTTCAAAATCATTCTGCTGTGATCTGATTAAAAGACCTGTAGGATCAAAGGAGTTTGTTTCAGATGCTTATGAAAACTAACCATAAACTGGAAACAGGTGGAACACCAGTGTCACTGGGAACAGCTAAACCAGTTTGAAGACAGCTGCATGAGCAAACAAAGACTTAAAGCTATTTATTGCCTCACCTTTCAGGTGACTGTACATATGCCAGGTTTTCAGGTAACAGCTATTTGGAGCTAAAATATTATGTTCAGTTTGTAAAACTGGTATTTTAACAAAAGGAAATGTTATTGATTATCACTGATTTATCTTTTGAGTTTGGGGGCCTTTTTCTACCAGTCATAGTTGAGCTGAAACAAACAAACTGGAACAGTATCCTTGTGGAAACGGACAGGGAATGGAATGAAGGCGTGTTAAAAGCCATAGAATGCCCAAAGCATTAAATTAATTATCCCAATCAAACTTATTTAAAGGAACAGTGCAGGAGAAAGGGAAGGATAGTGACAGGGAGGTACAGGAGCCTCTGGTTAAAAACCAAGAGTGGAATGGTCACACAGCCAAAAGACCACAGCAACACAGAAAGGACAGTTCAAATAAAACATTAAAACTTAATATTAACAACCTGTGTTGCCCATAAAGAGTGGATGTAAACTTCTGAGTGTTTTGGAAAAAGCGTATCACCTTGTGTAACCCTTCTGTTTTCTGTTCTGCTTCCACCAATTGAAGAGTTCATCTTCAGTTTCGCCTCCAGCGCCACCAAGAAGTTGTCAGAGTCTGTGGTGGGGACCGCTCAGACCATCAAGAAGACGGTGGAAGAAGGGAATATTGATGGCATCATAGATAAGGCACTTCACTCTTCTGGTTTATGGGACTTTTAGGAAACGTTTCTTCACAGATGGTTGAATTTGTTTTATTTCAAGGGCGGTGTTTGACTTATCATTTGTTCTGTTAAGACAGATAGCTCCAGTTGATTGGTCTTCTGCTGACTGTATTGTAAACGGTGCATGTGTGTGTGTGTGTGTTTTTGTAGACTATTCTGGGAGATTTCCATAAGGAGCAAGAGAAGTTTGTCCAAGAGAAGAAGGCCAAAAAGTCAGGTGAAAGAAAGACCTCTGGGTTTATGGCAGCAAACCTACAGCGAAGCCCTGCAGACTCATGCAGTTCACTATTCCATCTTCTCCAATGGATTTGATTTTATTATAGGGAGCAACGCAAAGTTTAAGGTTTTTGAAAATGTAAATAAAATAACACACAGGGATTTCAAAATGTTCTTCTAATACAAATCTGAAGAGTGCGGTGTGCCCCTACCAGCTGGGATGTGTAGAAACATCCACAATTTTTCTCAAATATTTCTTCAGTCCTTTTTTAATCTGTTGGTAAAATGTCTGGTATTACAATAACCTACATAATATAGAAATACATGATGTAATAATTAGATAGCAGAGATGTTGCCTTATCTGAAGGGCCAGTATCACTTGGTATTATTCTGATAATACTGTGACTGACTGAGTCTCTCTGTTGGCTAATGTTTGTGTAGAAGCAGCAGTGCCTCCCTGGGTGGGCTACAATGAGGAGGAGACCATCCAGCAGCAGATTCTGGCTCTGTCCGCTGTAAGCAAGTTCTACTCTGTGTGCAAAAAAAAATAAAGTACTGTCATTAGCGTTATTTGTAATTAGCTTACAGTGTACCAATGTTATTATAGATGTTGATCTTAACCCTACTGGAGTAGAAAATAACAACAAAAAAATACTTGGACTTTGAAATGCAGAGTGTAGATTTAACTAGATTTAACTATTCTAAAATAACATCAACTGATAAACACTAAATTTGCAGCGTTTGAATTTAACACATTTGTTAGCGGTGTAACATTGCACACCACTTGCAAACAAACGTGTCAGTATTCGTGATTCCTAATGCCACGAGAGATGGTGGGTCTATCAGTCCATTACGCACTGACCTTTGACCTCCGGGTCATCTGGTTCCAGGACAAGCGGAACTTCCTGCGGGACCCTCCGGCTGGTGTCCAGTTCCACTTCGACATGGAGCACATGTACCCTCTGGCGGCCATCATGCTGGAGGAAGACCAGCTTCTCAACCGCATGCGCTTTGACCTAGTTCCTAAACAGTAAGGGCTCCTTCAGCTTCCTGTGCGAAAATTCAAACTGTAAGGACCAATCAGGTGCAGCCTACTCTGTCTCCTCTTCTTTCGGGTGATGATTTTGGACCTTTACCTTTAACCTGCTATGGTTAAAGGTAAAGGTGAAGAACAGAAGTCAAACTGGTCAACCAGGTCAAAATAGTTAAAGTTGTGTGATGTAATTCTGATCTTTTGTCTATTGTGTACATTCCCATTGGTTGGTAGGGAAGCCTGATTGTTTCTCTGATGTAAGAAGATGATGAAGAAACACAGTTGGAATCAAGATACACCTAAAAATACTTTGATATTAAAGTTGTTTATCTTTTTATATAGTTCAGTTTTACTTTGAAGTGTTGCGATACATTACATTTTACTGGTAGTGACAATCATCTGATGGGTTCTGACTACTGATCAAGTCAAAACAATCACTTTCCTGATATTATTCATTAAAACATTGTGTTGTCGATGGCTCCAACCAAAACTACAAAGATGCAAAATGACAGAGAGGCTGAAAAGACCAGAATCTCTTTACATTTTAAACACTTTATCCCCAGCAGTCCTGCAGGCGGCACTTCTTTGTGTCACGCCCTGATTGTCCCGGAACTAGTAATGACTTGCTCCTTGATTGTCACAGTATGTGAAGATGTGCAAATACTGTCATGGGTTTGTGTTCTTACAGGGTGAAGGAGGACGTGTTTTGGAGGAATTACTTCTACAGGGTGTCTCTGATCAAGCAGTCGGCTCAGCTCACAGCGCTGGCAGCCCACCAGCAGCAGCAGCAGCAGAAGGACGGAGGGGAGGGCGGGGTCAGTGTTTCACCTGACGACATCGTCTTAAAAGGTCCTGCTTTAGTTTCCTTTCTGTGTTTTTCGTGACTATTAAAAATGTGCCGAATAAGCCACAGAGTTACAAACCGGTCTGGAAAATTCTTTAAAAAAAATTATTTTCCAGGTCTGGATAAGAGTGGAAAATCTGGAAAAATGTTCCCAAATTTGTCTTTCTATAGATTTCTCTAGTTTGTGGGTTTTGCAAGTTGCGTATCACCAACCTGATCACTGCTAAAACATCTGGCATGAATTCATCTTAAAGTTTAGTTTTCAAATAATAATAATAATAATAATAAAGCACAATGTATTTATTTGTAGTCATCACAGAATCCATGTGTGCAGTTTTGTAATCACATGAGGCTTCTCATATGCAATATTTGGTTGAATATTATGTTTCAAGTGCTATACATTGAAATTCTTTATAAAAATGTGGTCTAATTAAGATCATATCATTACAATGGATTAGAAAAAAAGATTTTTTGGAAGTTGTCTATGTTTTTTCAGCTGCATTAGGACTATTTTTGCCCTGCAGAATCCAAAAATTACATCAATTTTTCTCAATCAGTTCAGGTTCTTATTCTAATTTGATTTAGAGAAATTTGATCTTCTGACTAAATTGGTGACGTTTTTGTGACATTATCAGTTCAATTCCGTTAATATTGC
>CAEGAG010240219.1:0-26351 GCA_903067065.1 Brachyrhaphis terrabensis | reverse complement strand
AACCCTCAAGCTCCCAGGCCTCTGGTAGAGGACCCGAGCTAAGAGGAAGAAACACCACCCGCGGTGGGTGAGAAGGGATTTTTTTTTTTTTTTTATATATATATAGACATGTTAATCGTGTGTTATATCAGATGCATAGGAAGGCGATGCTGGAACATAAATTATAGGACATAACACATTTTCTTACACCACTCAGTCACAAAACCAACTGAACAGGGTATTATAGCAAAAATGGGCTAAAGAATATCGTTGGTTAGACATTTGAAAGCACAATGTCAAACTTATGTTCTGTTCAGGAACATATAGGATGTCTGCAACCTGCTGACGCAACTGAGCCGATTTTGGTATATTAACTGAGCCAGTATGGATGTTAGCACGCTGTTCAATTCAAATTTATTTCAGCAGGGACTACAAATTAAACATTATTTTATGTCAAAAACATAGAAAATAATATTTTCTACTTAGATTTTTTTGCCACAAGCTAATTTGCATACCCAGTAATTGACTGGAACTTTATTAAAAGACACGCACCCCCCCCCCCACCGCCACACACACACATTTTGGGGACCCACAAGGAACAGTGGGTCCCCAAAATGTAGTAGGCTGTGTCAGGAAAATGGTCCCCACAAGGTATTACAAACAAACATACACATACGAGCACGCCCACACACATAATGCTGAAGTTGTAAGAGCAACCTACTGCGTAGGGTGCTATGTGTGTCCCACCAACCTGAGCGCACAGTGAGGATGATGTGAGCATATAAATATTTGTGAAAGAATGTGGTGGGATGGTGTTCCACCCTCCCCACTCTGTGCACCAGGTGCAGCTAGAAGAGCACCGCTGATTGGTGGGTGGGGTAGATGGCTTTATAGTTAAGCAGGCCCCTGCAAGGTGTGTGTGTCTTTGTTTCTCCTGCTACATGTCGGCTGCCCGAGTGGCTTGTGTGTTTGATCGACTCATCTGTGATCTGTTGCTCTGCTGGCATTGCGGCTGCAGCTGTAGGTTGTTGCAGCGTGCGCCTTCAAACTAGTTCTCACCTGCTGATCCGCTCCCTCCCTGGGTAGGCTGTGTTTCCACTCCTGGGCACATGATTGTTCTGGAGCTGCAGCGCTTTGGACTCTCTGCTGTCTTGTCTTGCCGGTGTTTGTTTGGGCCGCTCTCAACTAAACCTGTTGCTGCTTGGGCAGGCTGAGTGGGCGGGGCATGACTCCTCTGGCCATGTTGAAAGAGATTTGAAACTGGACAACAATTTGTTTCATTGCTTGAAGTGTTTGTTTTCTTTTACAGTTTGTATTTGTTTATCAAAATTACTAATGTGTTTGCTTTCTTTTGTTTTGATTTACCAATTTGCTTTCCTTTGCATTGCATGTTTTGTTTATTATTCTGGAATAATAGAAATTGTCCTTACTTCACATGATCCCTTTTCTTTCCAGGATTTTAGTAGACCTGGAGCCATGTTTTTCAAAAGAGAAATGTTTTAAGAAAATTGTTTAATAAAATATTGTGCACTATTCTGTGTTCTGGTGCATCTTGTTTTAGAAACACAAAGAATAGCATGGGCTGTGTGTTTAAATCTCTCTTACACACACACTCACTCAATGCATGTTCTGACACGTTCTAAGCTTTATGTCTGTATTTGCAACTAAATGAGCCACATCACCGGCCAATCAGACAAGTCTTTCTTCATCCAATCAGAGTATTCCTTGCAAATACTTAATTTGCTTGGAAAAATGACAACCAATCACAACCATCACCTCATAATACAGCACCAAACAAAGATGTTACTAAGCAAAATGTTAGGATTCAGGAAAAGTTAAGAAAACTTAATACAATAAATATTGCCTTTTGTGAGCCACTGATGAAATGTCTTAGCACTCTTAGCTTAGCAAGTTTTCTGGGGGAAATCTTTTATGAAATATGAAGATATGATTTAATCATAAACACAATGAAACAGATCACATCACTGCTCTCATGCCACCAAACTATTGTGACTCCAGTTGACTTTCAGCATATTTCTGCCCTGCTTGATTTCACTGATGACCTCTTTATGTTTAAGACTCTTAACAAACTCGCACTTTGATAAGGAGGGCTGGGGTTTGCTGCTCACACTGTGAAAGCTTTGTTAAACACGGTTAATGGCCAGGGGGGAAAGTTTATTATAAAATGGTGGTTAAACTGAATTTGTGTTGTAAAGATAATGTTGTCATAGATCCAAAAGAGCTTTATTTCGTTGGACACTTTAATGGTGAAACCATGAATATTTACAATGTGGACATGGGCCCTTGATTTTCAGGCAGAGGGCTTGATCAAAACGGTCCAAATAAAAATTCTTTTCCACTGTTTGTGCTGTAGAAAGTTATAGAAATCACTTTTATTCCTTTAGATGGAAAGCTTTCAAGGACAGCAGACAGTCACAGGGATAATTGCTTTGTCCCACCACTTTTAAAAGTGATTTTTCTTACTCTGTTTTCTCTCTATGGAAAGTGATGATGACATAGACCCAGTTTCAACTCAGTTCATGTTCTCAAGCTTAACACTTAAGAAACGCCAAGACCTTGCAGAACATTTCCGTCGACGAATATGGGTTTGAGTCACGGAAATAAATCATAGAAATCCTGTTTTAGGGCCTAACTGTACCAGGTAGGTGGGAATCTATTCCATCACAGATTAATTCATCGCCCATTGTTTCAGTATGCCAAGCGAATTGATGGGTTTTGCCGATTGTTACACTCCTGAGGCACAAAAGATACGGATCTAAGCAGATTTAGCCGCTACTCAAAGCTGCAGGGCAGCAAATAATAACAAATTACACTTCGGTCATGGCTGTACACACACATGTTTACGTGGCTTCCTTTGGGGGGGACTTTCCATTGATATCCATTCATTTCTACAGCCTAATCCTTACCCTTATCCTAACCCTGGCCCGAACCAAAACTCAATTCACCCAACTGGGTCAGGGGTTAGATTTAGGACTACAGTTACGACTGTAGTCCTAAATCTTCCCCCTGGCCCAAAAACAGTGTTTCCCATTCTTTGGTCCCCACAAGGTATTACAAACAAATACGCACACAGACACAATAGAAAAGAGTTTTCTGAGCTAAGCATGAAGGAAAGACATAAAGCTAACTTATGTGGATATAGAAACATAAAAATAGACTGAAGTACCCTAAAAGATATATCTAGATCCTCTATTTTGAATATAATTTAAATGTGTTTTGTTTATTTTATTGTTTTTTTATGTTTTTATTTATTTGCCAGAAGCAAGTATAAATAATTAACATGTTATATCCAATAGCACTTAATGAGATGGCTAATATGCAATGCTAGCCCCTAGAATGGCCTTTTGAGCAGTAAAACAAGGTGTTTGTAAATAAACAAAATGGAAAGTAATACTTTCAATAGTATCTTGTAACTCAGAGGTTTGCATACATTTATTAAGTATGTGATAAGATTGTTATTTAAACTGTAGAACTTGGGTCAAAACACTTGGAAAATGATCAAAAGGACTTTTGGAGGACCAGTGTTTTCATGAGGGAATTCTTCAGATTTTACCATATTGTTACATGAGGAAGCATGTAACATTAAACATTTAATACATCCACAGCTGTGGCTCTAATTAGCTTAATTTACTGCATACAAACCTGACACAGCCATAGGTTTTTCCATGAACATCTGATCTCACTTTTCTGCCATTTAGAAAAAATAAATAATATTCGTCATCTTAGCTGACCCAAAGCAGAAAGGTTTAGGTGTTTTTGTGTCGTTTTGTGGCAGTTTTACAGCGCCACTGATGGGCCTGGCTGACCAATCATGGCTGACCTACTCCATCATTTTCTGTGGAACTGCATCCTGTTGTGTGGACATTTTTTATTTATTTTTTTCTTAATGGTTTGCACACATTTCAAACATGATAAATGATAAATACAGAATGTGTGTCAAACACACATTCAGTAGTTTGTAATTACAACCAAATAAACTAAAAGGAAAAGGCAAAATAAATTCCCTTTAACAGCTTTCCATTTCATTTAATGAATATCTTATTTATATTATTGGCCAAAATGTTTTGACATTGAAAAATAAACCTTTTTTTTTTATCATTTCAATACATAGAAATAGTGTTTTAGAATTCTGAAAGTGTAGACAAATACAGAAACATAATACTATAATTAATGAGAATAAATAAATGGAGTCAGTTTATCACAATCACATCCTGTTTTCTATAAGTTCCCACATCGACTCGTCTGTCCAGCCTTTCCTCACAGATGCAGGATCAGCTCTCCTTGTGTTGCTCCAAGGGAATGGACTCTCTAATGTGTCTATTTTGTATACTTAAGCTCTACAGCAATCTGCAGTAGTGCTGTGCTGGCTTGTTTATTGGCCAAAGCACGGCCTTCTCCTCCCTCAGCTCTTAGTGTGTTCATGCTCTGGGCCTCTCCATCCTCTTTCTGAATATTTTTTCAGACCAACGTTATCGACTCCTCAGCGTTCGCCAGCGTTCCCCTCTGGATGGCAGAGCTCAACGCTACACACTGCTGCTGCTGCTCATTTCCTCCTCTGGCACCAAGCGCAGCCTGGGACCCTGGAACCCTGGGCACTGCATGTCTCTATGTCTGAATTAGTCAGCCTGACACACAGACACACATGCATGCACACCTTTCCAAATAGCTATTGATTAGAGATTGATTGACCGGCTCCTTGTTATAGGATCTGAGAATGAGGCCCACAGCCAGGCCAGGGAAACTTGCTGACTCGTTCGACATGAACAAATAAAGTGACAGTTTGGACACACACATACACGCGCACGCGCCCACCCCCACGCACTCAGTTGATGAGTTGCGTGTTCTGGCAACCTGAGGCCATTTTGAATGAGATGGGACCTTGTTGTGTTCAGTAGTGCTGACATCTGCAACTTTAACTACAAATTTCGTAGAACGGACACACAAAGGCGGTTTTACAAATCTAGTTTGTGTTTCTTTCCTAAAGTTTTTATCTGTAGGATACAGATAAAAACTTTATCCTAAAGATAAAGCTTTATCTTTAGGATAAAACTAAATTCTAGACTGAATTTATGTTCAGAATCATTAACTGGACATAAATTCAACTACTTTAAAAAATATTGACAAGCGATAAGCTGAAATATTGATTACTGCTCTTTCAAAAAGTGATACGTTTTTTGAAATCACCTGAGCTTCATAAAGAAGCCATGTCTAATATTCCTCAATAAGTTGAATTCAGCTGCTTTGAAATAGCGTATTAAAATGTGAAGATATTAAAACACAAGATGATGTTGATTGGGAATCATATCAAAGTTATTATTTGTATAAATTGGTGCATTATTTGTCACAGACTGTAATGCATGGGACTCTAAATCTCTGTTTTCCCATGTCCACACACAAGCACAAATTTGGAGTTTTCTCAAATCTCCTCTTTGGTTAGAGTTTTTATATACAATTGCGCTCAGTGATATGAAACAGTACAACTAAAATAAAGATTATTTATTATTTCTAATCTTCACTGGGTGTTATGTTGAGTTCTCGTGTGGATGAAAGACCAAAACACAAAAAAAGATATTTGTTTTCCTAGATATTTGGCTGTGTTTGGACTACGTCATAGCTTTAGTCCATGGAAGAAAAAAAAAGTGTATAAATGTGTAATGTTTGCTATGTCTGCCATCTCTGTTATTTCAGTGGTAAACTTAGAGAAGGTCTTGATGTGCCACTGAAAATCGGAGAAGCAAATGAGTCATGAACTATTGCATCATTTCCATCGGTCCTTTAGCTTTAACATTTTTACTTCTCTTCAGAGTAATGACTTTGTGTTTGTTGGGGTTTGAATAAATCAGATTGGACAGTGAATTAGGTCCAGAAAGATGAAACATCTCCTGAAATGATCCTGTTGTGAAAGATGGAATGATCCCATTAAGGAAGGTTTGCCTGTGGGATTGTTACCTCATTAACATGCAATTAGTTTTGCTTTCCTTGACCTTAAAGGTCAACAAGCTCATTCAGCCTACCTTCGCTGGGGTCGCCTCCTCCATCCGATCTAATTGGTCGCAGGGCAGGAAGTGGCAGTCAGCTGGCTCATCAGCTGTGGAGTTTAATTGGTGGATAGGACAGGTGGCAGGCAGCCAACCAGAGAGGTCAGGAATAATGATTGTGTGTAGTGTCGCTGGTCCAGGTGGGAATTGATGGAAAGTAATCTGATATTTGATTAGTTTGTAAAAATAAAGGGAGGGCAGTGAACAGAAACTCACACATATACCGAACATTCAGCATGGACACACAAACACACACACAGTGCTGCTCCTTTGAGGCCGGGTAGACAGATGGGAAGTTGATGCTAATAGGACACACGGCTAAATGGGCTAATGGACTGTTCCCAAGGAAACCAAAGGACCATGCGTGTGTGTAAGAACACAAACAGCGAAATAGATTGGCAGCGCACTGCAGTTACTGTTTGCATAATCTGTGTGGTTAAAGGACTGGCAGGTTTACAGGTCTGTGTGCCCACTGTGGACCATTTGTGAGAGAGAGAGCGACGCGGTCAAAGGATGTGTGCCTGTTGAAATCCTCTAAATCAAACTGTCAAGGCAATAACAAGAACCACCTGCAGCCTTTACTACAAGCAGACGCACAAGAGCCTGGGATCTCACACAGAAGATGTGTGTGTAAAGCAGTGAATTTATTCTTAGTTTCTGCACCTTTTGGTGTACGAAGGACCTAGACTATAACTGACAGACAAAGCAAAATTATTCTTTGAAGAATCATCAAATAAGATTGATTTTTCTGTTTTAATTGATATATAGTGTGACAAGTTTCACTTGACAAGGAGTCTTTTTTTAAGGATCTGTCTGAAAAGTCAAAGACTCTTGGGGATGAAGTGAGACCCAACATTTACTGTTTGAAATAAATCATCATTATGAAATTATTGGCTTCATAGCAGAATAATAAAAAATAAAAAAATCAGAAGTCATGGGCACATGTCCACTAATCCACTAATTGGTGAGCTATTTTTTTTGTTTGTTTGTTTTGCTTAGCTCTTTTGATAACTTAGAGAACATTTAGCACACTTATCTCCCCTTAAGTTATTTTTTCTGGATAAACTCTAAAGCACTAATTTATTTGTCTGGTTGGTCTTTCTTCTAAGTAAAGTTCTGTTTTGAAGTTTTCGTTATTGATTGTTTATATTTACACTCTTATTTTGAAGTGGGTGAAGACTCTTGCCATGGTAGTTCTGTTTCCTTTCCTCACGTTCTCTCTCTTTTCCCCCCAATAACTTTATTTAAGAAACATTCAGGGACAAAATAAAATGCAGACAGTACAGAACATGACAGAAACATAAATACAATATCTAATGGCATTATAGAATATGTAAATAATTATGTCAAAATGAAATTGGTGCTCAAAATTGGAATTGAAAATTGTAGCCTTTCAAGGGCAGATATAGTTTGAATCAAAAATTAGCTCCTTAGTGCTTTAGCATTAGCATCCGCTATATGGCGTGTGTGGTTTAGTAGAAACTTACTTGACAGTACTGCAGAAGCTGAATCTCCAGGGTCTTTCTTAGCGTTACTCTTGGGAGTTTAGCCAATCAGCCAAAGGCGCTCCTGGATTAGCTACTTTAAAAACGCCAGCCACCAATGTCAAGTCGCATTATGTCTGGGTACCTCAACTTCCCAAGCTGCATTTTCTTTGGCATATTTTTGATATGTACTATGAAAAAATATGCAAATAGGAAAAGTCTAACACAAATAATTAGGTTATTTATGAGTCAGGTTCCACCAAGAAAATTCACACATAGATGAACACCAGAATATTAAACTGAGAATAAATTAAATGATCTTCGGTCTCTTGCCATCTGCAGTTGTATGTATAACCAATACAGAAGTTGGATGCTTCTAAATAAATTATGTATTTTCATATTTAAGACAAATTGAAAACATACTTTTTTCTTAAAGGGACAGTATTATGTTATGTAAACTTTACATCATGTTAAAATGTTATTACCTACATCATAACATTAAAAAACATACCTGGAGTGTTGCCTTGATTCTTTCATGCATGTTTGAGAATTTATTTAATCTCCATGGCAACCATTCAGCAGTGAAAAATGCCTGGGTGGACGAGAAATAAGCTCCTCCTTGGAGCTGCAGTTTCCAAGCTTCTACCACACCCTCCCTCTTCAACCCCCAGCTCCTTCAGACTAGCCAGCAGCAATTAGCAAACACCTGGTGGAACTGCTGAGCTCATTATAGAAGCTACTTCACATTGTAATGCTGGTAAAGATGTTAAAGAGAAGTGATGCTGGGATGACTTCCTGAAGGAGGAGCTTCAGAAAGAGCAGGAGTTTTTAAAGAGACAGAGGCCCAATTTCAAGGCATTGAAATTAGGAAGTCAATTTTCTTTCAAATAATTTTTGATATATGTATACATTTTTAATAACTGAAAGTAGCATAGTTACTTGATTGTGCTATAAAATGGCACTATGTGCCTGGAAACACATAATACTGTCCCTATAAAGTTTTGAAATGTTGCTCTCCAATTGCTGGTTACTGAAAGTTCAGCATGTTAACAACTGAATTCCAGTTTTTTCTAAGTATTGAAAGGAGCAGCTCACTATGGTTTATATCTAATGATGTTTAGAAAACAATTATTCCATAGTCCAGCTGATAAGAATTATTGCTCTTTAACTCTATTGGTTCCAGAAGCTGAGCGTAAAGATATGTATGGGAACCAGCAGAACGTATGAAGCATGTCAAACACTGGCATGCTTTAGAATTGGAAAACTTACTGCAGAGTTTGCTGTGTGGAGTTTTCCAGATTAGCTCCAGCTGCAAATTATGTGAAGAAAGAAACAGAACGGCGTGAGGAGCTGAGGTCAGGAACACTCACACCCAGATATTCCTTCTTTCTGTTGTGCTGGATGTATTCTGGCTCCTGGAGAATAGATGGATGACTGCTGTCTGGTCTGGACAGTGATGATGGTTAATGTGATATGGTGCATTAGATGAGCTCTTTAAACACTCTTTGTTTTCCCCTTTTGAGTCTTTGTGTGTTCACCAGATCTCTGAGATTTACAGAAATCCACATTGAATGTCCTTTCACTCTTATTACCCAGAATCCGTTGGGCCTTCTTGTCAAACTTTGTTTTTTTTACTGTACCTGGAAAGGAACTAGTTGATTTTATAGCGATTAAAAGTGAATTTATAAACTTTTTCAAATAGTTCTTGTTCAATTTTTTTTTTTTCTAATAAAATAAAGTTTAGATAATATAGAAGTTATGATGTCGTTCTCCAAACAGCAGATTTATTGTTTTTCTGTGACATTTTGAACCCGGCTTTTTTTGACTCATTAACCTCGTTAATCCATTCCAGTTCTTTTTGCTATTTTAATTTACTTGAATTTCCACAAATCTGCTCTCATTTACTTATTTTTTTTAATTTTAGATGTCAGAAATAAAGAGCCTTTAAGTGATTCATTCTACATTTCTAATTGAGGGCTATTTCAAAACACTACGAGGTTGTTTTTCTTAATCAATTCTTGATTCCATTAAAACGTGAGCTGATTGAACTGTTCATTAAAGACATCACAACCATATTTAAATGTAAGGTGGTGGTCGTATTTCCTTCAATATTGTCTCAATGTTTCTTGTGGCCAATGCAGTTTTCTTCCGTTGTCTTAACTCTTGGAGTTCACTAGAACTTCACAGGTTGCCACTGCAGTCCTCTTCCATTTCTCCATGACAGGGATGTAGGAGACCTTTTGTTCCTCAGCCTTCGGTTTGAGGCTTTAGTTCTGGAGACATGCCTGGCCAGTTCGTTGCCTTTCCCAGCCCTCGGTGGAGACTGGCCAAAAGGTGGCCAGTAGTTGTCTTAGGGTGTTGTTTGGGGTAGTTGTCATTAGCATGCAGTACCTCACAAAAGTAATTCTGAACCTAGTTGTAAACACATTGCAGTTAAACTGAGTAAACAACGAATAACATTGGAGATGTGTAATTGCGCCTTACAGCATTGTATGAGGGGCCCTTTAGGACAAAAACTATGTTTTGTCTCTCACACACTACTAAAGACGCATATACACACAAAATACTAAAATTGCGCATGTACACTATTAAAATATAATGTATATGCAACCTCACACATGCATACAATTTTTCTCTCGCACACACAAGACTAAAATTGTACATATACACTACTAAAATATCACAAATACACTCATATACACAAAGCATACAGACATACTATTCTGAATGATAGGTCGAAAATGTATGTGTGTGTGAACTAACACTAGGCTGAATGAATGAATGAATTAATTAATTAATGGGGATGAGATTTGTATTTTTTTGTGTGAGAGTTTGTAGTTGTCTGTGTGCGAGACACATTTTTTGTCTGTGTGAGTTGTCACGGAAGAGGCGGGGCATAATTTGGAAATCAAGTCGTGCATGCGTTGCTACCACAGTGAAGTTAGCTTTAAGTTGGATATTGGCGCTCCACGGTGTAAGTGGCATTTAGCTCAAGGTTGATCCGATTTATGAATGCTAATTTTGGCCAGCCGTTCTCTACCGCTCCCTCCTCAAGCGCTCTGAGGTTCACTTAGGGTCTAAGTAAGCTGGAGTAAGCAGCATTAGAGCCCTAAGTGAACCTCACACAAAGTCACACAAAGACTATGGATACATCTCTTTGTGTGAGAGACAAAACATAGTTTTCGTCCTAAACGGCCCCCCATAGATCACATTTTGAATATTTCTTACATTAAATTAGCTAAATGTCTATTGACTGGCCTCTTTAGGGCAGCATTTTAATTACATCAATAATGAGAAACATTGTTGCCTAATCTAATCAGAAATGCAATATATTTATTTTGGTCTTTCCCTGCTGGTGAACCAAAAGGTTTTCCCATCTTTTCTGCAACATAATAAGATGTATGTGAAAGTTTTTGTTTTATTTTTCACATTTCTTTTCATAATTTGGTCTTATTTATGTATATTTATATTCAGTGTGTTCTAGTTTTTATTCTGTCTTAATTTAGATGACCATTTTGTTATTTCTCGTGTCAAAACACCAGCAGTAATTGACAGTTAAATGTGAATAGAACTGATTGGTGTGGGTTTTGTTCAGACATACAGCTACAAGCTGTCCAATCTATAAGCCTCTTCTGTCTCCCAGTGTCTCACTGGCCTTCCCTAATTAGCTCTACAAATCAATTGGGATTTATTTTATGGCCTTGTCAGAATGTGTCACAGAAACTGAGCAAGTTTTTCAGCCCCACTTTCTAAAGAGACTTTGGACACAAAAAAAAGAATCCAAAGCACTCGCAAATCATCAGAACTTTAGATCTAATTGTAGAAAGTCCAAACATATTAGATGCTGCGACTGAAGAAACTTCTTGGATTGCATCAGCTCCTCTTCAGCCAGCTCCAGCAGAAATCCAGTCACTCAGCAGCTCTGGGCGTCCTTTGTTATATTTAAAAACCCTGGACCGTGGCCAAGCCAGAACTGTCTGATGCTGCTACTTTGTTCTTGGTAACTTCTAAAATGTACAATGCTCTCATTCTTTGTAAGGGATGTTTGTTGTTGGTACATCCAGACGTTTTACCACAATTCCTCTTGTGTCACAGACTAATTGAGAAAAGGTGTACTTTAGTTAATGTGATTGTGAATTTAATAAAAAAACAACAACAACAACAACAAAAAACCTCTTATAATACAGTATTACTGACATTACAGGTGAAAAGGTTTGGAAGACACTTTTCTGATAAGTGGATTCAGTCTAATGAATGCAGTAACGTCCTTCAAAGCATTTTTTTAAGTATTTGTCCTCTTAATTTACCATAAACAGCCTACAGTACAAACCTTCTTCCATCTTTGTTCCCCCTGCCATTACTAGAACGCAGATGTTTTTATAAGCTAGAAAAGAAGCTCAAAGAAAGTTAAGCTGTGTTGATGTGATGTTAGCAAAGCTAGCTGTACAGAGACACATAAGCATTTGTGATGAAAAAAGTCACTCACTGCTCTGAATTATTTTTCGTAGGTGTTGACTAACGTGTCGCAAATATGGGACAACACTGTGTCCAAAAGTCTAAAATATAGTGATGTGACATAAAGAAACGATCCACGTCTTCTGAACTTCTCTTTACTAAGAAGATAGGACTGGAGCCTCACTGAGAGCTCTTCTTTGTTCTTGTAATGCTCTGCGTACACTGCAGTGGCTATCATTATCTTACTTAATTACATATATATTGAGGGCTGCACAGATGTGCAGTTGGTAGCACTGTTGCCTTGCAGCAAGAAGGTCCTGGGTTCGATTCCCGGCCCAGGGTATTTCTGCACGGAGTTTGCATGTTCTCCCTGTGCATGCGTGGGTTCTCTCCAGGTACTCTGGCTTCCTCCTACAGTCCAAACAAACATGACTGTTAGGTGAATTGGTTTCTCTAAATTCTCCCTAGGTGTGAGTGTGTGTGTGCATGGTTGTTTGTCCTGCCTCTGTCTCTGTGTTGTCCTGCGACAGACTGACGACCTGTCCATGATGACCCCGCCTCTCGCCCCCTGAACGTAGCTGGAGATAGGCACCAGCACCTCCTGACCCCACTAGGGACAAGGGTGTTAGAAAATAGATGGATGGATGGATACATTGATATTTATTTAATTAGCAAATATATATAACAAAATAACTCATTGATTGGTTTTGTTCAAAGTGGTGTGCTGCCTGGCTTCATGCAGTGGGAGAGAGAGTGAGAGAGAGTGAATGATAACAGTCATGGTGACGACTTGTGCTAGGTTACTTTTGCTTGTTGCTCTTTGGTCAGTGTTCACAGTTGAGCGTTGTTTACCATCAGGGCATTGCCTCAATTGCTATGTTTAATGGTGCAGACAGTGGTGGTTTCTGACATGAATGATATGGGCAACTGCCCAGGGCATTATCTTTTTAGATAAACAGAACAGAGTTTGTTCTGCTTTTAATATTGGTTAAATTTATTTCAGCTCTAAGTATTTAATATCTAGGTGTTTTTATGGGAATGTGAATCTTTCAGATCAATTTGATTAGCAATTTTGATCATATTTTACATTTTATTGTGTCATGTAGCATGGGGCACTGGTCTTGGTCTTGTCTTGGTCTCGGGTTAGGTGGTCTTGACTACAACACTGGTGCAAGCCATGTCTTTTTTTGAAACAATGTCAATATTCTCTCTCTGTAATCTGTATGCACCTCACTCTCACAAATAACAAAAATGGTGTAGTTCGGTGTAGTTCTCCACAGGTATAAATCTATGTTTGGTGTAGAACTACACCGATAGAACACAGTAGAACTATGTGTTGAAATCCAGTCCTGAAGTTTTATTGGAATCGGTTCTGCCTGGACTTACCTCTAACACTGCAGCAGATGCTGAACACGGTCCGTGAGTGTTTGTCCAGTCTCTGATGAAAGCTGGTATGAAGTGGCAAATTCTATCAGACAGGATATCTGTGCCCTTGTTTACTCGACTCAGATCCCCACTCCACACATTCAACCAGAAGACAAATGCTGTCTGGAAACTTGGCAAACATGCCGGAAATGAGATTTGTTAGCGCCTCCCGGTTCTGGTTTGCCTGGCATACAGATTTCACCGGCAGAGAGGTGTGTGTGTGCTTGAGTGTGATTCCCAGTGTGTGTGTCTTTGCATGCACCTGTTTGTCTGCGCATATTTGTCTTTTTAGCCAAGTACTTTTTATGATGTAAATTTGCAAGAGCACCCATGTGTGCATCCTTTCTAAAGAGCAGCTGCGTAAAATCAACTAATCAGAACAGCAGCCTCTCTGTGGGCATATTGTCTGCATGCATTCATTCTTCTTTCAATAGCTAATATCTTTATGCTGAGAGGAAAAGCTGGAAATCATGTCTCCAGTCACAACACTGAGCTTCAAAGCCACATAATCAAGGAATAATTGAATACTTATCAGTATCAATCAGAGTTTTATGAATGTGTTATTTGTCTTCATGCCTTTTATGATGTTCCAACAAAGCAATGCTCTCAGAGTGTGTGTCTCTTGGTACATCTATAATCTTTTTGGGATGCTTCAGCGTCTCCATGTGTATTTGGGTTATGAATGTGAGTGTGGCTTTTGCTCTCATGACCAATTCAACCTTTTTTAGAGAGGGAAGCGGTGTTTCTCTGACTCTGTCCTTTCTAAGTTCATATAGACTAAAAACGTTTGTCATTGATTGATGTAGTATATTGATAAAATTCAGCTGGGGTCTAAATAAAATGAAATTTTTTCATTTCACTAAGAAATCTGAACAAAAAAAAAAAAAAAAAAAAAAAAGCACAAGGCCTTCAGTCAGTTCAGTTTTCAGAGCTGATGGTTCCTGAATGTTTATTGTGAACTACTCTGTGATTTGACTGAACTTTTATTCCTGCTCTGAAGCGAGACAAAGACAGAGCTCCTGCTGATCAGAGAAAACAGAATAAAGATTTCACCTTTCAGGTATAGCTGTCAGAGATTTTATTGCCAATTTTCCAATCACCGCCTTACAGGTCCTACTTCTCTTGAAGAACAATAATTGACTGATAAATCCTCTTTTCTTCTGGATTAATTAGAATTTGAACTTCTGTAACATTAAAAGGTTAAGAAGATTGTGTTTATTCTATCTGGGTGTAACCCATATACTCTGTTGAAATACATTTTCCTTGTAAATATGGGCCCATCCAATGGGAAATAGAGGCTTTACAAGCATTATTACAATAAAGAAGTAATCAACAACAATTTCTGCGAATGGAGAAGAATCTGGTCTGGACAGACTGGGCAGAGCTAGTTAAAGCCACACTCATGAATATAGTGCCAGATAATGCAATAAATCATAACTGTAACTGCCACTTTTCTCATCCTTTTAAGTTTTCACTCATTGCTGAGGAACCAAACTTTGACCTTTTCTCTCATAACTAATCTGAGAAGATAGAAATATTCACTCTGAAGATTTTAACATATTTGTTCCATATAACAGCAAATACTATTTATGAAGAACCTTTTAACTAGAACATACCTTATACTGGTGCTCATCAAAGTATTTTTGTTTACTTTAACCATTTCTGTGAAGAATAGTTTAGAACTAATAAAACCTGGTTGGCAAGAGTTATAGTGCCTTGTCTATAAGGGATGCTTTCTCTTGTGCCTCTGATTAAAACATCAATCAGACCAAACAAGTTGCCCTCCTTGGAATTGATTAAACCATCTTGTCAGGTTACAGACGGACTGGAGAAACACGGGCTGAGGTTTTTGCATTGCACCTAGAAAGGGAATCATTGAGTTAAATGTGTTTGAGCAGTGATGTATTATTGAATACATCACTAGTTTCGCAGATTGTTTTCAAAGTTTGTTTCTTATGCATTTTCAGTTGATTTGCTCTGTTAATGTCATAAACTAAAAAAAAAAAAAACGGTTCCGTTTTAGCAGAAAAGGATGTTTTGTGTAATTCTTTCTATTTTCATCAAAGTTGAAATTGTACAGTGGAGTTAAAGTTTGGAAAGTCACAACAGAGTTGATACTGCTCAACACATTGATCATAAAGCGCAAGGATCCCCTACTCCAACATCTCTCTCCCAGCTTTCTAATTATGTCCAGGCAGAGATTTAAAGAGGAGCAACAAAAGCAAATTATGTGGATTAGCGTTAGTCAACAACTGATGGTCTTATCCAGGCCCTGACCACAGCATCCACAGTGACTTGGATGATATGAGCTACTACAACATTTAATTTCCCATTGAGTTAAATAAAACAAGTTTTTTTTTAATTTGCTGAATGTCAGTGTTTTCAATATAAAGCTAAACATTTGAGGGGAAAAACGCACAATTTAGCTTGAAAAAACTGATGTCAATGCTAAACAAAAGAATCAATCATGATATATTTTGAATCAGACTTTCAGTACTTGTATCACTCTTAGTGCCTTTCATGATAGGTAAACTTATTGGAAAATCTTAAAAAAAAAAAAACATTTTATAAGCTATAATCATCCACAATGTTGACAAAATAAAACGAGAAGACAAACGGCATATAAACTATGTAGTTACATGTAAAATACTTCTGGGAGGTCTGAGAGCATCCATACATTTCGTCACTTTGTGACTAAAATCATTTTTAGATAATGCAAACCCAAATAAAACCAACAGTGCCAACTGGTTTTATGTGTGAGTTTACAGCAATTTGTTGCTGTGGGATACAGAATGCATGCGGCTTCATTATTGCCTCCTCTACCTACTTATGAATGTGTGTTTGTTTTCCGCCGTTGTGCCGTAGCAGAGCAGAGGTGGTGTTTAATTGCAGCTGTAGTAGCAACGAGCCACTCTGGGTGTTTTTAAGCTTGTCATTTGCACAAGCCTGCTTCTGAAATCAGCAAACAGCACATTACGCCGGCATTTCCAATCCATCTAACAGGACCGGCAATTTGAGCTCACAGGTGCTGCTTTTGGTTAAGCGGCACTCTGTGAAATGTAATTCGCCATGTGATTGGCTTCATTGTTGCAGCTCCGGGCTGTTTACGCATCAGTCTGTCCGGCCGACACGGTCAGGAGGATGGAAGGACGGCTGAATGTGCATTCGGATGTCATGCCTCCCCTTGAGACCAGATAAACAAGTGCATTGAAGTGCAGGCATGAAGAAATTCTCACTCTAAATGGTAACTTTGTGTCTTTTTTGTGATTTAGTCTGAATTCTAGGTACTTGCCTTGAATCCGTACAGAAAACGAACTGTGCAAATGCACACTCCTGCCAGTCTTCTTCTTTTTTCTTTCTAGTTGATAGAGGCCAGTGTGTTGGTGCTTGTTTACAGCACTGCAGAGTTAATTAGGCATTTTATGGCTGATTTACAGCCTGACTGCCAGACACAGAAGATGGTTACTGTCTTGTCCTTGTTCCCACTCAAGGACTTGTCAAAAGGCATTTTACAACACCCAACCGACTCAAGAGCACAAGCACATGCAAGTGGTCTTCTTAACCAAGACAAGGACAAGCTTCTTCCCATAAACTAAGAGAGGAGTATTGATATTAGGAGGATAAGAGCAAAGAATATACCTCAGTGTAAGAGACAAATGACAAATGGCAACCTGGGTAAAGATAAGTGAAAACCAGATAACCCAGAATGGTGAGGCCGAAGTGCCAACAAACATCATGTTGTTTTGTTCTCAAACTCCTGTCATTCACCACTTCTTGTCAAGTCCACCTTGGTCAACTTTTTGGCCCCCTATGCAAGCAAAACTAATGTGTTTAGAATATCGTAGTTGTGTTTGTTTATGTGGAAAAGCACCCAGACAACAATGTTTTCTATGCCTTGCTATCCATATCAATGTGTTTGATTAAAACTCTGAACTCTCCTGGTTTGGTTCCGGTTCGACAAAATGAACCAGAACCAAAGCGGAACAGAAGGCGTCCCACCAACGTTTGTCTTCCAGTAAAGTAAAAAATAATCTGAAATATTGCAGCTCATCAATCATTATTTTCTCTTCTGCCATTTAAACATATATTCTAAAAATGCTGCTAACAATAATGTTTACCACTTATCTACAACAGTTTAGAGATGATGTATTCCCCAACACTGAAGCTCACAGTACATCCCACCCACACCTTCTCACTTCTCACTGATTCAAGTTGACATCAGCAGGGAGCTAACAGCAACGCTACCGAGCACAAACTGTCACCTGAGGAGAGCTAGCAAAGCGCTGACAACTAACAAGAGAAGACATCACATTAGCCAGCGCAGCAGCATGCTACCAGAGCGAGCTGCTGCTTCTGTGCCGCTGTAACTACAGGTGTAGTATTCATTCATGCTTAAAGAGCCTGACACCGGCACGCCAGCAGCCGGCGGCTCGCTCCCACAACACCTGACAGCTAGTTAATGTCAGCGCTGAGCCCTTTTTCAGAAACAAGAGAGGACACAGAGGTATGAGAGGTGCTTTTGTTTAGGGAGGGCTAAAACAGTGAGGAAGCTCTTGACATTTAGAAATGGCTTATTTCCTTTCTCTTTTTATGACCCTTCAACTTTGTTTCCTTGATACTTTCTTTTTCTCCATTTTTATCATTGTCTTACTCTCTAGTTTTCTTGCATTTTGTTATTTTATGCTTTTTTTATCATAAATGTTAACTTCCTATAGACCAACTGTCTATAGTTGGTCTATAGGAACCAACTATAGACTATACAGATTTTGACTTTATGAGCAAAAGTTAAAATCTGTGTTTGTACATAAAATCTGGAAGGAAAAGTGGTTAGCAAATATATTTTATTAAAATTATTTAAAACCTAAAAACAAGAGAAATGTAACCTTATTCCTGTAATTGTTTCTTGATAGCCTGAAGCAACTCTGATTGAGAGTAAACTTTAATTAGAACTCCAACAAAACATTTTGAATTCACTTTGGTTACTTATTTATAAAAAAAAAAAAAAAAACCACTGTATTTCTGTAATAACTGAATAGATAAATAAATAGATAAAAAAAAAAAAAACTTTATTAATCTCTTTGGGGATTAATAAATATCAAACAATACATCAATACTTAATTTACTCTTTATTTATTTATTAGTGTATTTATTTAATTTTTATCAGGCCTATCCTATAGTCCCGCTGTTTATATTGTATTCCTGTTAGCCCTCCTTCCAACCTCCAGTGAGGAGTTGAAGAGTTTCATTGCACGAGGAACAGAGGAGTTCTTCAGTCTGTTTGTCCTGCACTTTGGAAGAATCAATCTCCCACTGCATCTGCTTTCCTGGCTGCTGATGACAGTGTGCAAAGGGTGGCTGGCATTGTCCATAATACCCTTGAGTTTCTGTAAAGTTCTCCTGTCTGGCATTGTTTCTTGGTAGTTTTTAAATTTTTTAGTAAAATAAAAATTGTGTATGATCTTACCTGTATTGGTGTATGAGGTTAATTCGCCTACATCTTATCATCAACTTCACATCTCAAATATGCTGCTACAAAACTTCAAATTTACATTAATTTTGCTGTCAAAAGTTTCAGCTTTCTATAACCAGTGGTGGGCATCGCTAACTAAGATGTTAGTGCTAACCCTAAAGAACAAACCATGAACATTACAGTACTTATGCTAATGCTAAAGCACTAACTTCTATTCAGATTATGTCTGCTTTTAAAAGACTACAATGCTTGAGCATCAATTTAATTTTGATATTATAATTTACATGTTCTACAATGTTTTGCATATTGTATTTATGTTTACATAAATGCAGTATATGTGTTCGTATTTTGGATTGTTCTTGAATGTCTGTTTGAAATGAAGTTATTGTTTATTTAAAACTATTTACGCCGCAGTAAACAGTCTTCACCCTATTGATAAGAGCATGAACATAAACGTCTAACTACTTGAAGAATCGATAACCAAAATTTTACCACAGATATGAAACTTTATTCAACTGAAATTTTACAGAACAGCCAAATAAATTAACACTTTAGAATTAATTTATTAATAGGAGTAGGAAATAGGACTCATGATGAAGAATTAATGTATTAATTCTAAAGTGTTTTACCCAAAAAAAGTTAGCATAGCGCTACAGGACTAAACACTGAATTAGCTCCACTAATCTGCATTAGCGCTAGCAGATTAGCCCAGCACTGCACACAACTAAGGTTGTGACAAGGGCACTTTAAATCAAAGAGATGATTAAGATTAATCATAACCTCTTTTTGGTGTGTAATCCATTTCTTTGTACTGAAAATATTTTAGTACCTTATAAAAATAATGTTTTTTCTTCAATGGGCTGTCACAGTATTAAAACATAAATCATTTAAATATTTTCACATTCTTTTTCCAATTCTGCAATTCTGTCTGCATTTTCCCCAGTGTGTAAATTATAGTTTCCTAAAATCAAGCCGGTGTGGAATGGGCCTGGAGTTGGTACATAGCTGAACCGCAGTCAGGTGTTTGAGGAACATTGTCATAGACAGTTATTTTTTATACTGAAGCTTGTCTGTGTGATCTGATGAGTATTTACTTTATACCTTTGAGCAGGGAAGACATGTAGCAAAGGTCATCATGCCTCTCTGCCTGTCCTTTCTTAAAAAATATACTTGATGCCATTTGTTAAATAAAACACTTCAAGCTTTAAACAAGCATGCTGCCCTGTCTGTGCTGCTTTCCCTGAGGAGTTTCTGTCAGATGGAAATGTGTGTGTTATATAGATTCAAACAGTGCAATGATGATTACTGCATTCTGTATTATTGATCAAGACTTTTGTACGTGTGTGTGTCTATGAAACAGGTGGCTATCCCCGAAGCTACCTGTATAAACAAAAGACCATTAACATGTTTTTGGTGAAGTGGAAAAAGCTGGGAAATAGGACTCATGATGAAAAGTGGAATGAGAATCATTTTGCCACATGGGAATCTGGACATTTGAACAGATGTATTTCCTTTCTCCTTTTCTTTCTTTTTTTTTGAGAGGCTGCTTTTCTACATTTATTGTTTGTATTTTGGGGTTTGGACTCGTGTCGATAAAGGCCTCACCGTCTGCTTTTGTTTCACCCAGCAGTTTTTTTTTCAGTGAAGTTTTCCCTCCTGTTTTTTTTTACTCTGGATTTGTGTGGACATCCTTCCTTAAAAAGTCTTAAATCCATGTATCCAAAATTAAGACCTTCAAATGTCTTGAATTTAATAAAAAAAATAAGTGACCTTAAATATATTAATCACAGGTTTTGAGTTTTGCTGTGCCAGAAGTATTTACTCACATATATGTAGTTTATTTTTCTTGTGGGACTTTTCAAGTTTGCATCACACACACTCGCGGGGTTGAGGCTACCGCCAACTAGCTACTGCTAAATCCTTGCTAGCTATGTAGTTAGCTTTAAGTGTCTATCCAGCCAATTATCACTAGTTGATGGATGATGTTTGTCTTCGCCACTGGCTCACAGTGCTGCGTGCTTTCTGGGCAAAAAAGCTTGTCTCATGTACATGAGATATGCAATTTTCTTTTGTACATTTCTGTTGTGACACATCTCGTAAATTTCATTTTTAAAAGTGGTGTCCTTCCTATGCATGTTTTTAAGTTTTCTTCCCACACAGGCATCCGAATCAATTGTAATGTGGGAAGGACACATTAGCTAGCGCAAGAGTGGCTAACGGATGGCTCTTTTCCCTCTCCTGTGCGACTTATGACCTTTTAATTGCCGTTAGCAAAGTATTATATTTTTGAATAAACTTTCCATCTAAAAAATATCAACTTCCACTTCCATTTAGCTTTTTTCCAGCAAACACTTTAAATGCACCTGCGGTTCATTCACCACCTCTACTGCAGTAACTTGAGTTGGACCACTTCAGACCATAGACCAGAGAGTTCTGTCACCTCATGAGACAAGATAGACATCGTGAGACGTAAATGGGACTGACCTTTCTTTGTCCAGTTTTCAGCAGCCAGACCAAGCGATTCACTCTATTTATGTTTGGAGCATGGCTTACAGTGAGTTGATGGTAACTAGGAAAACCTGGAGTGGAGTTTTAGCGATAGGAGTATTCTCCTGTCAATCACTTGGAACGGATTTTTTCATGAATCAATAGAAATATCGCTCAGCTGGTAATATGTTATTGTAAATGTGGAGAGTCCAGACAACTATTTTTCAAATGGTCCATTTGCACATAATCATTATGACGCCAGTAAAAACCAGTAGAGTGTCTGGAGTCTGGGCTGGTGAGGAGCAGACTAGATATTTCTGTCTTCCGTGACTCAACTTCAATTTAGATTCTGGCTTCATGGAAGACATGCAGACATCACTGCCTGGAATGGCTGTTAATTTTTCACTTTTGGTATAAATTAATCTGGCAAAGGGGTGTGCTGTGGTGGCGCAGGGGGTTAGCATGCCCCACGTTTGGAGGCCTTTGTCCTCGACGTGGACGTCGTGGGTTTGACTCCCGGTGACCTTTGCCGCCTGTCCTTGCCCTCTTTCCTGTCAGTCTACTGTCAAAAAATGCGAGCCACTAGCGGCGCTAAAAACTCTTCGGAGAAAAAAAAAATTAATCTAGCAAAGTGGAAAAATTACCTGGCAATAAATTCACCTAATTTAGACGTAATAGTCATATTTTAATACATATCTAAATTATTTTTTTCTTAAGTTACATGCTGCAGCTTTAAGCAGACGTTCGGTGTGAGAGTTCACTGTGGTGGAGGTTGAGCTGCTCTACGTCTGTGAAATATTACTACCAGTAGTGTGTAGCGGCTGTCCAAGAACGGGAGCAGAACCAGCTCAAAGACTTAAATTATTTTTTAGGTTATTTCTTTAGCTTTCTGGCTATCATACTCGTCCGGGTGAGTGTTTGTAGTTATGCGCTGCTTTACAACTACAGTCAGACCTGCTGTCTGACCGCTCCGGATGTCTTTTTTTCCTGCACGTAGCCAAACTCCATCAAGTGTTTGTTTTTTAAATGCCATATTAGATTTGTTGTGTTGATGCGTTTTGACATGCTTCACCCCCGAGGTAATTTTGATAATTTTCCACTGCAACACTCAAACTTCCCCGTTTACTCTGAGCGTTAAAGTTCCACACGACACGATTTGCTGCCGTGAATTTGCGCAGTGAGAAGGAAAGAGGAGATCTGATCTTACATTTTTTTCATGGAAATCGGCCGATAATGATCAGCGGAAGATTGATCGGTACACCGCTAATGCAGAAAAAACTTTATTACAAACATTTTTAGAAGCAATTTTAAAATGACACCAAAAAAATAATAAACTGTCATATGGATTCAAAAGCGAAATATATTCCATTGAAATTCTTTTCTGTTTTCTCTGTTTTTCTCTGCAGCAGCTGATGAGAGAACGACAGCAGATGGCCAGTCGTCCCTTCGCTTCGGTTGCTGTGGCGCTGGAGGTGGGCGGCGACCAAGAGGAGCTGCAACAGGTCAGAGTGAGGCTGCAAACACTGGCGCACTCGCACAAGTAAACACAAACAGAGCACACAGACTACATTCAGTTGCAAATTTCATGTGCGTTTTCTTTCACTGAAAAACCCATAATAATCCGAGTGAGCAGTTTTGTTGAGAAAGGTTAGGATGAAAAATATCTTTCTAGAATTGCAGCATTTTCAAACTTATTTTTATGAAACTGTTACAAACTGATGTACTGAATATTAAAAAACAAATGATGGAAAATTAATTATTACACATTTAATTCATTTAAAATTACTTACGATTTTACATAACAATAAAAGAAAATTGACCATTTCTGTGAAAATTAAATTAGAACAGCCTGAATGTATTCCCATTTCAGAGTGATAAAATTACACACAGGTTTTTCATATTAGTTTCTCATAAATAGAGCATTACTGGCTTTGTGTTGGAGTCTGGATTATTTCTAATTGATAAAATTAACGTTAAGACCACAGTAATATCAAAACATTTGTTTTGCTGTGAGAGCTCTGGTGGAGCCAGCTGCACATCGTCTGAAAAACAGACCATCATCCTCCCACCACTTCCTGTTGTCTTCTTTATTGTTTCCACCAGTAGTACCATCAGGTTGCTGATCATGTGATGGGTATGATGTGAAAAAAGTGTTTCTATTACAGTTTTGAGAAATAAATAATTTGATATGGTTGAAAAACCACCTCAGCAAATAAACGTATCAAAAAAGCTGAGTTTTTTCAAAATTGGCCTGTTTCAATTAAGCCATTTTATTTTCAGAATTTCAATTTGGTCAATTTTATGGTGAATGGAAACACAGCTACTAACAGGATCTTCTGCACAACAGCACTAATATCCGGACAAAGTTAGAGCTACGAATTAGCTGTGTGACTGTCGGTCATCACAGAGAGGCACCTGGTCAAATGGTTTGGATCGTCCTCTGGTACTAGTTAGGTTACAGAACGCATAGAAGTAAAACCTGTAAATGCTCTGTACCTTTGTCTTGATGGGGAAGTTGAGGATGTCACATGTTCGGTGATCCATGTGCCAAATCAGACTTTATCCAGAGTCAAAGTTTTGTAATGTAAAGTTGTTTTTTGGTTCATAGGGTTGGTATTGCTGTTTTTAAATTGGGATGGTTTGATTTTTAGCTTTTAAGAGACAACTGAATTTTGCTTGAGTGCAAAGTTGACCCCAAGTAAAATCTGAGCTTTCTTCACTTTTCTTGCAGTTCACATCTAAGGGAAGTATCTTGTGTCAAGCTAATGTTCTGTAACATGTTACTGTTTAGTTGCCAGGTGTTTGCCAATAAATTACCTAATTTAACAACACATGCTCAGCAGCAAAAGGGACCAAACTCATTTGAATAACCTTGCCTGCATGACATTTATTTCAATTAATTAATGGTCCTGGAAGCTGTAATGGATTGCAGGAGGTGAACGGATCACCTCCTATAATCCATTACAGCTTCCAGGACCTGAAAACAACGCCTCAGCCAAAGTGGAACGTAGTGAATTGGAGAGATGTTCAAATCAAGTCTCAAGTCTTCAGTGTCGAAAACACACAATTATGATGTTGTCATTAAATAAGAATAGCAATTAAAATAACACGTTAATAAGTTTGTTCATGCAATGTCATTAAAAAACATGCCTCGCCTACCACTTCTTGTCATCTTCTTTGTCCTTTCTGCCAGTAGAAACATTGGTCACCATCTTACTCTTGTGATGTGGAAAAAGTTATTTTTTCCATTTCAGTTTTGCGAAATACGTTAATTTTGATGGAGCCAAGAAAAAAACTAAAAACACCTCTGCCCAGCACAAAAACGATTTATCAAAAAACAATTGCCATGTATCCATTATGCAAATTTATTATGGTAATTCCAATTTGCATAAGTATAGGGTCAATGGAAACATAACTATGTGTGCATAGACCAGAGTTCACTTCAACCGAACCGAGACAAAGGTTTTTAGGCAAACCAGAATTCACTTTTCTGGTCCGTATCAGAGTTTGTGCATTCTCACCTCCCCAAATGAACCCGACTTTCTAGGCAAAAGACCTAAAGTGTCTTCTACTTTTGGATTCTAGGATTTTTGCACAACATAAAACTAATATAAATGATTGACATGTCCATATTTTTTTTGTTTAATATTCCATCATTTTGTTCAGGTTTGTCTCGGCCCAGTTGAGTCTGGTTCTCTCTGGAGTAACTTCCCTTATTTCTGCTTCAGTCTGGTTTCCATTTCTGTCTGGAAGGTGAGAGACAATGGGCCAGCTCCATTCACACTGAGGTTAATTACACAACATCTGGTTCATAGGCAAGCACGCAGCTTGGCATAATTGTGTAATTAATGAGCGAAAGGGAACATTTCCATCCTGCCCTCGTATTTTGTGTTGTCCTGTTTATGCAGCTGCAGTGTCTCGTTAAACAAATGGAGTCATCACTTCATTTCATGCCATGTTTAGACGCTGAGCAGGAACCCTGCAAGGAATGTTACCAAGAGATGCTGAATTCTATTTTTTAGCTGATGTTTATCTTTTATTTTTAACTTTGTTTGCCTGAATGTTCAACTTTTTAAATCAGTCCGGTGTTAGCAAAACTGTTGGAATGGTCATCATTCATTCAGCGAAGCATAAGCAGTAATCTGGTTTGAAATCCAAATAAAGTAAATCAGATAGAAGTGATTTAATTTTGAACATATTGCCACTGGATCAAGCTAGGCACATCCTCATCCCTCCAGAGCAGGGAGGCAAAGACGAGAGTCTCCTTATTAGAATTTGGTGATTCATTACTGCAGATTATATTACAGCCAGGAGTTCATTAACTATCTATATGTAATGAAGCATAAGACTTTATTTGTTATACTTTAGATCTATTTCCTGAAAGGAAAAAGTCACAGCCAAAACATGACGGTTAACCTGCTGGGAAAAAAATAAAAAAAAGTTATATTATTTTTTAAAGTAAGTTGGCCTAAAAACATTAGTCAGTGGTGTTAAATAAAATGAAATGACATCAGGCTTATATACACTTCCAACCCTCAAAGTGTTCTCAGACTGAGTTGAGCACAGACATTGCGTTCTGTGACTCCTGGCTGTAGCGGGTACAGTTAACTAGCTGCTAATATATCCTTGCTAGCTAGCTAGCTAGTTCACTTCCGTTGCTGTATGATCCTTTGTTCATTCGGTGCAAAAAAGCCTGGCATTTTGGGGATTAAGACCGTAGAGAGCCATGTTCAGTGTCATAAAACTAAAGATGCTGACAAGAGTCACAAACAACTGCATAAATGTCACAGTTTTGATTCCCTGGCGTAGCTGGCAATCTGATAGCATTGCTACTGCTTTTTCTCTTGTTTCTGTATGTATATATATATATATATATATATATATATATATATATATAATTTTTTTTTTTAATACAGGTGCTGTGTTTTATTTACATTGGCTTCTTAAAGGTCTTTATAAAGTCTTAAATTTGATTTGATAAAATTAGATTTT